>JAECUM010034450.1:0-32471 GCA_016617855.1 Megalonaias nervosa
AAAAATATTATTGGATAAATACAGTAACTAATGGGGTCTTGTAAAAATATTATTGGATAAATACAGTAACTAATGGGGTCTTGTAAAAATATTATTGGATAAATACAGTAACTAATGGGGTCTTGTAAAAATATTATTGGATAAATACAGTAACTAATGGGGTCTTGTAAAAATATTATTGGATAAATACAGTAACTAATGGGGTCTTGTAAAAATATCATTGGATAAATACAGTAACTAATGGGGTCTTGTAAAAATATTATTGGATAAATACAGTAACTAATGGGGTCTTGTAAAAATATCATTGGATAAATACAGTAACTAATGGGGTTTTGTAAAAATATTATTGGATAAATACAGTAACTAATGGGGTCTTGTAAAAATATTATTGGATAAATACAGTAACTAATGGGGTCTTGTAAAAATATTATTGGATAAATACAGTAACTAATGGGGTCTTGTAAAAATATTATTGGATAAATACAGTAACTAATGGGGTCTTTTAAAAATATTATTGGATAAATACAGTAACTAATGGGGTCTTGTAAAAATATTATTGGATAAATACAGTAACTAATGGGGTCTTGTAAAAATATTATTGGATAAATACAGTAACTAATGGGGTCTTGTAAAAATATTATTGGATAAATACAGTAACTAATGGGGTCTTTGTAACAAATATTATTGGATAAATACAGTAACTAATGGGGTCTTGTAAAAATATTATTGGATAAATACAGTAACTAATGGGGTCTTGTAAAAATATTATTGGATAAATACAGTAACTAATGGGGTCTTGTAAAAATATTATTGGATAAATACAGTAACTAATGGGGTCTTGTAAAAATATCATTGGATAAATACAGTAACTAATGGGGTCTTGTAAAAATATCATTGGATAAATACAGTAACTAATGGGGTCTTGTAAAAATATTATTGGATAAATACAGTAACTAATGGGGTCTTGTAAAAATATCATTGGATAAATACAGTAACTAAATAGTTTTGGTCAGTAAGAAGGTTGGTTCAACATAAACTATTTTATATTGAGCCAATCAACTTATTGATCAAAACTTTTGTTAACAAACATATGGAACACGGTGTTACATTGATCTGCTGATTGATTCAATAAAGAAACCTTCTGCCACAGCTGTTCCAGTAATTTGATTCACATTCACAAAGATATAATCCCTCTACCATGTCTTGACAAAAAAAAATAAACCTGCTTCAAATTTGTCTGCAACTGCCAAGATATCTAAAACTTTGGGAATAAAAATGTTAATAGCTCATAATATACTTGTACCTTAAAAGAAATTTTTAGTAACTAATACTGTAAAATGTATACTTCAATTAAATATTTTGGTAATTAATACTGTACAATGTGTACTTCGAAGAAATATTTTAGTAATTAATGCTGTACAATGTATACTTCAAAGAAATATTTTTAGTAATATTGTACAATTTGTACTTCAATATTTAGTAACTAATACTGTACAATGGGTATTTTTGTACACAACAAACTTGTACTCCTCATGATACATCCACATGATTTAGTTATATGTGTCTCACCTACTGTGACCAATAGTTAAAACAAAACTCTTTTTATTGCAAATCACCAGAGGGTGAAATATAGGACACGGTGACCTTATCCTATCTGAACAGTGCAGCACTCCTCTGAACATGTATCTACATACAAACTAAAACTTTTGGTGTGGTCACTTAGTCTTAATGGTCAGGTTCAAGTGGTATTATCCCATTTTTACTATACCTTTTAGATGTCCTATATATAGCAGTAGCCTACTCTGGACAATCAGTTTTCACTGTATATGGTCCCATATACATGTACATATAGTGTAATGTTTATGAATATATTGTATTCCCTCATTTTAATGGTATCCACTGAAGCCAGATTATACTCTCCAGTAGTGAGACTGCCTCAGAATGAGCTACGTGTTAAATATATAGTATTCCCTCAACATAACATTGTTCATGGAAGCCACAGAGTATATTGCCCTGTTGTGTGACTGCCATATAATGAAGTATATGTTAAATATATCGTACTCCCTCAACATAACACTGTCCAACTGCCTACAGTGACACTGCCTTATAATGAAGTACATTAAATATATAGTACTCCCTCAACATAATACTGTCTATGGAAGTCACAGAGTATATTGTCCTATAGTGAGACTGCCTTATAATGAAGTACATGTTAAATATATAGTACTCCCTCAACATAACACTGTCCATGGGGGCCATAGAGTATATTGCCCTGTAGTGAGAATACATTATAATGAAGTACATGATACAATACTCCCTCATTATAATGTTGCCCATGGGGCCCAGAGAATAATGTGCAGGCAGATCTGGGTCTGTGCAATTGATTAGGAGTAATCAGTAGAACAATCATCATAGACCTGGATCTACAAGTGCATTATGCTACAGCAAATCAGGATTGTTGTTGTTTGCAGTTGACTAGATTTATTAAGTGATTATATATGGTATGAGCCATATCTTCACTGATACATTATGCAGATGAGCATAAAGAACATCAATTATATCTAATGACTGGATGATACTGCATGTATGATGTACCAGAACAATTTGATTGGTAGTCTTTTGGGAGTAAACCTGAAGTTACATTCATGTAATAGGCAACTGTTTACTGTATATATCTGATGATAAGCTAATAATATACCCCCCCCCCTTAACATACTTTTAGCAAATACTTACAATGAGCATCTTTGTCTGAAAAGCCCGCTCATAATTTTAAAACCAAATTATTATGCTGTTACCTTGTCTAATCATGGGACAAATACTGTATTGTGAAACAGGCTGCATCAGATCACTTAAAAATCTAATTCATGCACAGAAATATTGGGATACTTGGCATGTTATGGATGAAAAGTTCTATTTGATTGCCTGGCACATTTACACTATACCATAACTCCCTACCCCAAATAGCCTAGGTAATAAAAAAATGTTGGGCAAGTGAATTTTCATAGAATAGCTAAACTGGTAAACATCAAAGAGAAAACAAAACTTTTCAAAATCATTTTCCCAGAGTGAGTGAAAATCAAAATTGGCACCCAATTTGATTTTTGCCAATGGTAATTTCTAGTGTCATAATTGCCTGTTGTGGAATACAATGGCTAAAATTAGCCAAATAAACAGATTGTAGCAAGTTTTGATGATGTCAAAATTTAATCAATATTTCATAAAACTTCATAAATATTTGACCTCATGAAGAAATGAAAGTAGGCAACGCTTTACTTGTTTGATAGTTTCAAACAGCAGTCCATTGTAAAACCACAATGTACCAGGAATTGCATAATAAAGAAGGCTACTATTAACAATAGAGTTGGACAGTCTAAATTGACCTATCGCCACTTGTCAATCATGCTGAGCCATTAACCAATCAGAGAACGTAAATTAGACACACCTCAAGGCACTGCTTTTGTCTGCCATTTTCCTCCCACAAGCTGCCTGTGGCAATAATGAATTGATTATGATAAGTATTTACACATTTTGCAATGATTTTTTTTTATTTATCAATCGATAAGGGTGAAAAGAAGTCAGTGGGAGCCTTGTAATTCTTACACTCGATATCCAGATTGTCTAATTAGAGGAATTAGATTTATTCCTTTCCCGAAACATAGACAAAACTTCGATGGATAAAGACTATTTTGTGGTCGTGTGTACGATCAGCTGAATATGGAAATAATTGATGACAATAACAACATGTTTCTTTGCGTAAAAGTATGTAGAAAAGCATGTCCTGTTGATGGTCTGAAAAAAAGAAATTGAAATTGAAAATATATACATAAATAAACATTTCTAGAATATGAGTGGAGAACCTCCTAAATTTCGGGCTTTGATGTATATTATTTTCTTGTATAGGCTGTAGTGAACCCCAGACTGCATTATTGAAAGTTTGAAAATTTTGACTTTAATGTTGGCTTGTCTTAAAAATAATGATTTATCGTCTCGATTTTTCAGACACTTGAGTGACTCTTTACTTTCTCACTGGTCTGAAGGAGGGGTGGGGATACAAAAATGTAATAATAAAGAAATACAAAAACAATGGTTTCAGATAATTATCGTCCGATATATTAAGCATGCATTTACATGTTTCCATCAACAGACATCATTGATCAAAATTCCATCTGACGAACAGTAGAACTTTAACATTATTATGGACAACAGTATACTTCTAACAGTAATTATTTAGGATTTTGTTATTAATTTTTAATTTGTTTACTTCCAAGGCAGCATAAACATAAGCCAGATAAGATTATTAAGGATAAGATTATGTACTAAATACATTAGCATTTTAGGAGCGAATTTCCTTTTACATTAATAATTTCTCCAACAAGTTTAAAATTGATTTTATTACTTACTAAAATAAAACTTAGATTATTACTATACGAACTTGAACTACAAATATAAATATTGTCTACTGCAGTATAATTTATGCAACTTTGTAATTTTACATATTTAGGAATAATACAAATTATTTTTAATAAATATATCACTTAAACATATTTCCTTGCCCAATACTGCTTGTTTGTCGGAGGTTAGCAGGTGGTCATGTCACGTGATTCGGTAGGCAGAGCGATTTATCATCTCATGTAAGGTCAATTAGCAGTTGATGGTATGACTGTTGCATCATCAATCACATAATAAAGAGAGGTACTATTAAGAATGTAGAGCTTACATGGACCTCCAAACAAAGCTTAATAAACTGAGTTTAAAAAATAGCGTCATCAGCAGTGTCCAGACACATGACCAGAAGGGTCTGGATTCAATTCCCACCATCAGATCAGGCCAGAGTGGCTATGAAGACACTCTACAAAAGCTGGTATTGCATCAGATTCATAATACAAGGGTCACACATTCAACACCCACCAATGCCTGCCCAGGTTGGCTACCTCCACATGTCCTTGGGAATGAAGTCTGATCCATTCTCTCAGCATGATCAAGTCAATTATGTGTTGACGGTGGCATTAACAACCAAAAGAAGATTGTATTGCACAGATGCTGTAGTGCGTCCTTCGGTAGGCCTCTTTACTTGATTGTATGGATGCTGTAGTGCGTCCTTCGGTAGGCCTCTTTACTTGATTGCATTGATGCTGTAGTGCACCCTTGGGCAGGCCTCTTTACTTGATTGCATGGATACTGTAGTGCATCCTTGGAAAGGCCACTTTACTTGATTGCATGGATGCAGTAGTGCATCCTTTGGCAGGCCACTTTACTTGATTGCATGGATGCTGTAATGTGTCCTTTGGTATGCCACTTTACTTGACTGCATGGATGCTGTAGTTTGTCCTTGGGTATGCCACTTTACTTGACTGCATGGATGCTGTAGTTTGTCCTTGGGTATGCCACTTTACTTGACTGCATGGATGTTGTAGTGCGTCCTTGTGTATGCCACTTTACTTGTGTGTGTGTGCTGGATTTTTAACGTAGCTTTAACAGTTTTTCAGTCATATCGCTACAATGTCTGCAGTGGGGCAGTTTATAGTGATGTCTAGCACTGGGGCATCGTGCCGCAGACATGTAGCAGGATGTCCCACCCAGTCACATTATCCTGACAACAGGCCGACCAGTCCTAACACTAACTTCTAAATGCTGAGCACCAAGCGAGGCAGCTGTTGGTACCATTTTTGTAAGTCTTTGGTATGACTCGGCCGGGGATCAAACCCACGACCTCCCGCATCCGAGGCGGACGCTCTAACCACTAGGCCACTGGAGCGGTCACTAGTTTACTTGATTGCATGGATGCTGTAGTGCATCCTTGGGTATGCCACTACGTGCTTCTGAATGATATAACAATAAAAAGTGCTGCTGTGCCATAAAAGACCAAAAGTAAATGTTCATGCTAAATGGATGGACTAACAGATTGCATCAATTCAGTTACCTTGCAATCATACCAAAAATCTGCCACAGAAGATGCCAGGCACAGCAAAAAGTTGGTTGCATTAAAAAGTAACAACCATTCTTTCATTTTGTTTGCTTTCACAAAAAAATTAATGAAGAATGCAATTACCATGAAAAAAAGTCGGCACAAGAAATGGTAAAATATGTGAGCTATTGTGTCAAATGATATATTAATAACTCTCAATCAATTACTGCTTAATGGTGATCCTAATTATTTAGACTGGCAGCCAAGTGACAAATGTTCTACAAACACCTCTGTTCTGCTTGCTTGCATGACATGTCACTGTCTGAACTCTTGACACCATTGTTCTCATTTGACATGTCACTGCCTGAGCTCCAACACCTGTGTAGTTCTACTTGTTTGTCTGACATGTCACTGTCTGAACACCTTACACATGTAGTTCTGCTTGTTTGAATGTCATGTCACTGTCTGAACTCCGACACGTGTAGTTCTGCCTGTTTGTCTGACATGTCACTGTCTGAATTCTGATTCATGTGTTCTCATTTGTTAACATGTCACTATGTGAACTCTTACAAGGGTTACACACATTTGATAAGAGACATCTGGCCCTAGGACAAGTTGACTGGAAAACAGAACTTGCTTTTGGGAGATTTCAACTTGCCCTAAACTATGACAATATCTCTAATAAAATTAAAAAGTAATGTAAAATAACATATGGGCTGTATTCTTGAAACTGTTTTATATTTATTTTACAAATCAAAAAGTTTTTATCTTTATTTTGGACATTACTGGTAAATACCTGTGTCAAACTTTAAGTAATCTCAAATACATATCTAACAGTACATGTATTAGAAAAAAGGACATGTATGAAATGTGTAGATAGCATGAAGAGCAAAGACAGTTAACTGAAACATACATGGGTAATATATAATCCCTTCATATACATAACAGGCTCATCTATTTAATGGCATCAACAATAATAAAAGTTTGACTTGGAAAAAGAGTGGATTTGTAAGGACCTATTTATTTACACATCTGAATCACTTGAGAACAGTTATTTATATCCATATAATTATTTCCTAACCAGTAAGTTTGATACTATAGGCATTCTGTAATTACTACATATGTGACATACTGTCATTAACAATTATTACCTAGTGACCTTGAAATCAGCAACAGTCTCTGACAAGGTGTCTTTTTGATAGTTGACATGTCCATCACATTTACTTGGACCAGAATGTTGGCCAAGCAGTTTCAATGGCCAACATAATGATTGAAGGGAGGAGTTTTTTCATCCACTGCCTGTGGCTAGGTTAGGACTTGGAATTTGGCGCATTCTAATTACTTGAAAATGTTACAATCCAAATGCAGCAAATAAGTTAAAACACAACATTTATTTGTCCAAACTTGCTGGAAATAATGTGTATATACATTATCATGTCTGTACAAGAAAATGTGAGACTGACCCTAACACTTATTATCAGACAGAAGTGGCAAACTTTAGTGTATTGCATAATAAAGGATCATTAGATGAATGAGACTGCAGCATATATGTAACAGAAGCATGCACTTAAGTCAGAGTAAAAAATATGCATACTTTAATTTTGTACACATGAATATTACAACAGCTGATTCCTCAGTATGAATATGTGTTTTTTTCCTAACCATATCTTTTCAGTCATTTTCTACAAAGAAAGCATCAGTTGTGAAGTGTATATGGTTTCAAACAGATGCCAAGTGACTGTAAAGTGATTAGGTGAAGTTGTCTAGACCATATCTTGGTAGGTAAGGTGATTGTAAATGGATTAGGAGAATTTTAGTTGTCTAGGCCAGATTTTTGTAGGTAAGGAGACTACAATGGGATTAGGTGAAGTTGTCTGGACCAGATCTTAGTAGGTAAGGTGACTGTAATAGGATTAGGAGAAATTTAGTTGCCTAGGCCAGAAAGAGATTAGGTGAACTTGCCAAGGCCAGATTTTAGTGGGCAAGGTCATTGTAAAGGGATTAGGTGAATTTTAGTTGACCAGCCTTATCTTAGGAGGTATGGAGATTACAACATTCATTAATCCAGTGCCTATCATCAATTTTAATAATTTTCACATGTTTTGACACCTCACTTCTATAAGCACAAATCAGGGCACATTAAGCCATCACACTTTTAAACCCATCAACAAGCTCTGAAACACTTGCAATTAATGCCATAGTTAGAGAAATAGTTGCAATATTTGGTATTCAATTCACAATACTGTAGTTCTTTTTCAATTTTCACTTTATATTTTACGGAAATAAATTATTTGTTGAATTCTACAAAACTTGTTGGTTTTGCTCTTTTCTATTACTTAGTTTAAGATCATAATAGTCATAATAAATGACAAAGCTCTGCTCCATTTGTCCCTTGACAGACAAAATTGACAAAGCTCTGCTTGGTTTGTCCCTTGACAGAAAAGATAGACAAAGCTCTGCTTGGTTTGTCCCTTGACAGACAAGATTGACAAAGCTCTGCTTGGTTTGTCCCTTACAGACAAGATGGACAAAGCTCTGCTTGGTTTGTCCCTTGACAGACAAGACTGACAAAGCTCTGCTCCACTTGTCCCATAACAGATGAGTGACAAAGCCCTGCTCAACTTGTCCCATGATGGACATGATCAACAAAGCTCTACTCCATCTGTCCCATTACAGACAAAATTGACAAAGCTCTGCTCCACTTGTCCCATGACAGACAAGAGTGACAAAGCTCTGGTACATTTTTCCTATAACAGACATGATCAACAAAGCTCTATTCTAACTGTCCCATAACAGGCAAGATTGACAAAGCTCTGTTCCATTTGTTCCATGACATACTAGATCAACAATATAATGTATTGTAGTGTCATTACTTTCTGTTGGTCAAACTTTTCATGATTTTGGACAAAAAGGAAAACTTATGAGTACTTAAATTCATGGTGTTGCTTGTCAAAGTTTGCATATTTGTAGATACAGTATATAATTTTGTGGCTTAACCTCTACAAATGCACAAAATAATGAGTACACAACAACACAACTAAACTAACAACAAATGGCAGTCAAATCAAGCACCTGTTATGATCAATCATTTTACTGAACATAAAAGGGAGTTGAGACTGCCATCAACACTGATGACAATCAGGTTAGAAATTATAAATTGATGCATGAAATGACCAAGATTTGTGTGTGATTTACATTGTTTATGCTTTTCATTTTTAAAATTGGTAGGGGAGTGCAAACATATGGGAGGGTGTATGAATGCTATAGTAGTCTTGAAGTCAGAAACTCCACATCAAAACAATTCCTGACAAGCCAACTTTTGAGAAGAATTTGAGAACATCCATTCAATTATTTGCCAAATAATAAATATTCATTGCTCTCCTGTAATTATCTCAGTAATTATCATGCAAACAAGAGATGATAAACATGATGATAGTTCGCACTTTTAAAAAAATCCAAGGCACTAATCATCCACAAGAGCCTTATATTTCCAAATACACACATAAAAGAAATCTCATATATTATATAATTAACAATTATCACCTAATCACCCAGTAAAGTCTTCTTGCAAATGGAGACATGCATCAAAACAATCTGACCGGTCAATTTGTTATAGTCAGCAAGCACTGCACATATCGGAGCATACAAAAATGCAAATGGCTAAGTTAGTACATGTACTTGAAAGTTACTAAATCCTGTATACAGAGATATTTCAATATAAATGTGGCTGACAACTTAAAAATATAAATATTTATGCCCTATTTGTCAAAACTTGCTTACAATAGTGAATATTCACATTATAATATCTGGGAAAGAAAATGTGAGGCCGACATTGACATGGACTATGAACGGAAATGATTAACTTCGACAGTATAATAAGTGTTTGAAATAAGGGATCAACAGATGAAAGAAACTGTAGTCAGTTATGTAAAAGAAAAAAATGGCACATATATGTGCTAAATAAAGGTGCTGATATATGTACTGAGTGAGACTGTAGAATATAATGCTTGGCATTATGAACTGAACAGGGCTTCTCTTAAGTTTTTGGCCAATGGACTAGTAACTTGCACACTTCACCTTGCCTAAGCCAAATTTGAGCTTGTCGCATGAATTCAGCAAGTGGATTTGTACAGCCCTGACCATTGTAAGGGGCAGGTATGAGGGTGTATCATTTTCCAGATCATGTTCTTTTATTTCTGAACTTGACTGAAATGAAGGCACAGCTTTTTCATTAAATACATTTAGTTACTATTCTCATGACTATTAATACATATAAATAAACAGTTTGTTGTGATTTTCCCAAGAATGGGGAGTATTAAAGGTGACAACTGCCACAGGCACCATTTTGTCCAGCATAAACTTGCAACAGCTCTGACCACCAAACAATAGGTTACTAAAAAAATCTGTACCTGCTGCTTCCAATATTATCGAATGCCTAGCCACAAAGTTGTAGTCTTCACCTGGCCAAAGGTTACGAACTGATCATATACCTTGCAATGCGCAATTAAGACTATTGTCTATGACAAAAAATGACACAAGTAAAATTCTACAACTAAAGGGTATCAGGCTACTCAGGTACCTGCCTGTTTTGATATTAACCTGGGTTATAAAAATAGCCACAGGCTACCCATTTATCTTATACAAATTTTCTACCAGTGCTTGTAACGGCAGCATCCACTTTGTTTATGAGTTGACAATCCTTTTGATTGAGCCACAAATACATATTCTTATTCAGTGCCTCTTCCAGTAAATAACTGACCAGTAACTCTTCCAGTAAATAACTGACCAGTAACTCTTCCAGTAAATAACTGACCAGTAACTCTTCCAGTAAATAACTGACCTCAATCCCATAGCTTGTTTCCCAAGTGACAGTTCTTTGAACAGTGAGTGTGGTGCAGTGGCAAGTGACAGAGGGTGATTATTCGATCTTGCCGCACAAATGACATGTGTTGCAACCTTGAACAGATTTCGCAAATTGTAGGATCCAAGATTTATATAAAGCTCAAGTTCAGTCTCTAAATAAACATCTGCATATGACAGTGAGGCCAAAGAAAGATGGTGACAGGATATTTATGATGACCAGACCATGACAATTTAGAAAACAATGGAGGATTTCATAACATTATCCGACAATGAAGATGAATTCTTGGATTTAAATAAGATGACATTAGGTAGTGATACTGTGAAATTTTAAAAAAAATGTGGGCTTAACTTAACAAGTTTGTATATATTTAATAGAATTTCCCTTTGATTGGGTACCTGGGTAACTGATCATCTGAATCAATGGGTACCCGGTAGAAGTTTTCCACAACTTTGACAGTTCTATCTACCACCTAAGTACCACTGAGTTACATTTTTCAGGAAGTTTGGCTAATTATAAAGTTATTGAGACTATATAAGGTAAAATACATTGGTATGTTTACAACAACTGTACTTTGACTACCATGGCAGAAAACATGAGATCCTCTCAGTAATTTGCTTTCTAAATAAGGTTTGCTATACCATCTCTGGATATTCTGTGATAATGATATTGAACATATGCCATATTTACTATCATCTGTTTACAATTCAAAAAACAAATGAATGTCCATTTATCACACATCAAAAAGGAGTCTGAAAATGGAAATAGTTCTTAGATGAATTAATATGGCTCTTGTTCCAAAACAAAACTTTGCACAAAGAATATAAACACTATTTTTTACTTGCGTTTCTAGTAAATAATAATACTACCAAATTTGTTGAACCCTATGCATATAGACTTTTGCTGTGCAGGCAGTTAATATACATGTCCAAGTCACACAGTGCAGTGTGCTATAAATAGAACACCTGTTACCTATATGACTCATTAGCACAGTCCTGCCTGTTAAACTTATGTCAGTGGAGTATGTTACGTTCAACATCAATTTTAACCATTTTACCTTTTTGGGACACATCAAATATCTAAGAAAGGTTTAAGACAAAAATCTGATTTATATAGTCGTATAATTATATTTGCTTTAAAATCTCAAGAGAACTCTTTCACTGTCACATCAGTGAAGCACTGACCAACCGTAGCTGGCATGTCATTGTTGCTGTTGTAGGGTTTAACGACATTTTTAAGCACAAGATAGGCTATACATGGCGGCCAGTTTAACTGGTGGAGAAAGAACCCTGGAAAACCCCAGGAAGAACCACCGACCCATGAGAAGCTACTGGCAAGCTTTCTCACGTACCCACATTAGCCAAGCCTAAGACTCGAACACACACAGACAGAGGTGAGATGGCAGTGATCCAGAATGGTGAGCGCTTTAGACCACTTGGCCATTCGGGGCCCACGTAGCTGGCATTGCTCAACCTATATATCTACCGGTTTGCTGTCTGCATCTACATCACTAAATCACTATAATTTGATAAATTATCAAAAATCAGTGTTGCCTACATTGACATTGGAGCCTACTATATTTTTTTTTGCCATGAAGTCTGGGTTTTCTCTTATAGTCTGTATTGACTTTCATATTATGTCAAACAATTTTACAAAAATAAACAAAATAAATATTTTTTTAAAGTATTAAAAATAATGTGTACAAAAATAATTATCATCATGAGAAAAAGACTGTGTATACTATGATAAAATATAGGATCAAAGACAGGAATTTTTACAATACAGGTATTTACATGATCATCAGTATTAAATTCATGTACATCAGATGTAATTTTACTAAAGGAGCATGCACTAGTAATACTGTATATGTTGTTTAAATTTGACTACATATATGTGTATTAGAAAAGGCAAGTTAGAAAATGCATAACCATGACAAAGAGATGTATTCCATCATATTTTTATTCTTGCAACCCATGATCCAAATAAAATATATCCCAATATGAGAGAGAGAGAGTTATTCGAAGTAACAACTAGCAAGAGCATTTCTGCCTTTTTATTTGCAGGAATGTGATGGAATCAGTTAAAGAGATGATAAATAGGATAAGTATCTTGAACAAAATGAAGCTATCTAAACACTTTCTTCAGTATTAGTGTACTTTTATTCATTTCGTTAAAGAAGTATACTTCAACTTACTATGATTTCAACATTCCCAGCTTCCTTCATATTCCACCCCACTGACATGTAGGCCAAGGGCATTTGAAAGCGTGTCCGTTTCATCATGTCTGAATTTTAATCCATAACAAAAAAAGACACCAGAGTAAGTAATGTCCTACTAAAGCAAGATGACTTTGTGGAAAGGCATCAATATGTGCTGCCAACTGTGAGATATTCCTAAAGCTTTTGGCTATCATTTCCCTGTCAGTCGACTGGGAAACATTCTACATAATACTGCTACTGTATGAGTAAAACATCAACCTAAACATAAATGTCAGGGGAGATGTCTTACATTGTAATTACCATGAGACTGGGGTAGAGGTAGTCCTACAATTCAGCTGGATGGAATGCAATGGAATCCAGGAATGCCGTCACTGGATAAGTTGAAGTATCTTTCTTTAATCAAATAAACAAAAATATTCTAATGCTGAATAAAGCATTTAGATAACTTCATTTCATTCAAGATACTTATCATCCTTTTAATCGATTTCAGCATTCCCCACTTCCATCACATTCCAGGCAACTGATGTGTAGGTCAACTGAACTTTAAAACATGTCCATTTGCTTCTGTCAGAATTAAAATTTATTAGCAAAAAGACAACAGAGTAAGTAAGGTCAGACAAAAGCAATATGACTTTAATTTTTAGAAAAGCATCAATATAGACTGCCAAGTGTGAGACATTCTGGAAAATTTGACTTCTCAACATGTTACACAATGCCGTTATTTAGGCAGTAAGAAGGCAACCTAAAAAACACAAATATCATGGGAGACGTCTTACGTCTTAGTAACCCGTCCACGACGTAGGGGTACTAATATTAGTACTATGTACTACCATGCACTACAAGTAATAATATTTATATAACGTTATTTTGAAAGTAGAATGAAGTTATGACTTGCCCTGAAATGTATATGTGCATATGAGTTTTACAAACTTCTCTCTATAATGCTTGCAGGATGTCATGTGTAGTAATAAAAAGCCACTAAATATAAATCTCTGATTCTTGGTACTAATTCTGTTATTCATATATTTAATTTCTACTGTATTGCTTTTCAGTCGATACTATATAAATTATATTATCTTATCATATCTTCACTTATGACTGTAAAAAACGGAGATAAAGTAATACACTGATTATAAAGTATACCGGTCGCTCACGAAACGAATATATCTTACCATGGAGCAAAGAACATCACAAAATGCTTCTTGGCTTTGATGTTTTCTTCGAAATTCTCCTGGGTGTAAAGTACAGCATTGGAACTATGGCTGTCATCACAATGGACAACTATCATAGGCAATGCAAGTAAAAGTAAAAAAGCTAAAGTTTTATCCATTGTGCTTGTTACCAGTTTCTGAGTCTGATGAAAGGATCAAAACGTGTCCAACAAGTTGAACAGCACTGATAATGACGAGGGCCAAGATATACCAATTGTCATGGACTGGTACATAACTCTTTTCCGCTGCAAACTAATTATCCTGATCAAGAGTGAAAAGCAGATCGTTGAAATTAAGACAGATAATTCTTATTTTCAGTTTATCTATCAACACCCTGGTAGGAATTAAGTATTCCTTCCAAGCAGTCTCTTAAGTGATATCGATAAATACTTACGCGACACTAGGTTATAAAAGCATCAGGTGTCGATAATGTATCTTCAAAAATTATATATTACAGCAAAACCAGTTACAATGAAACCGTTGAAATTCAGGTCAATATATTCATATCAAAAGGACAGTTCTCATATTAACTCAAGCTAGCTAGATTTAATCTTGCTCTTAAAAAGAATGATCCAGTAGATCCATTATTTCACCCACAGTCCCAAAAGTATTTGAAATGGCTCCATATGAACAGAGATTACTTCATGAACCGGTTTCACACGTATCTGTCTGCTTCAGGCTTTGGAGCTGTGAAGTCCACTTCAATTTATCTGACAGAAGAATAGCAAAAATCTATAAAGAATATAGTGGAGTTATCCGAATGGATATTTCCACAGTATTTGGCTGTCTTCCACTGAATTAATTAACGGGAAACTGAAAGTGCATGGTATATGGAAGAGAGAGATAGAGAGCTGTGAAAATGATACAAACCTTGCTGCAAAATATAAATAGTAGTTTTCAACACAAGTGTTTCTAAATTTGAACAAGGGTTCCATAATATTCGATTCTCGACCCAATAATTGCTAGCATTTTATTCATGATATTTTTGTACTTTATGGCACAAAAAAAAAAATGGCAGCGGAGTGGGGATGGTGATTTGACCACATACATACGTCTCACCCCGTCCTCCTCAGCGCCAGCCACCACCCTTTCAAACTCCCAAAGCATACACAACTATAATTTTTACAAAAATAGTCCTTTCAGTCCCCCTACAAAACCCAGGTGTATTTAAAGAAATTACTTCTCTCTGAGGAGCCTTTCGACATACATATTTGATTGCCCTCTGTTATGTTTGTTTTGCTGGGTTTTTTTAAAGTAAGTGTTAAAGACCATTTTTAAAGTTAATGTTTAAGACCATTTTTTAAAGTTAGTTTTAAAGACCATTTTTAAATTTAGTGTTAAAAACCATTTTTAAGTTAGTGTTAAAGACCATTATTTTA
Source organism: Megalonaias nervosa (assembly GCA_016617855.1). Classification (NCBI taxonomy): domain Eukaryota; kingdom Metazoa; phylum Mollusca; class Bivalvia; order Unionida; family Unionidae; genus Megalonaias; species Megalonaias nervosa. The sequence continues at coordinate 15,575 of JAECUM010034450.1, forward strand.
AAGTTAATGCTAGACCAGTTTTTAAGTTGGTGTTAAAGATCATTTTTAAGTTAGTGCTAAAGACCATTTTTAAGTTAGTGTTAAAGACCATTTTTTTAAAGTTATTGTTAAAGACCATTTACTTATGAAGGATTCCGCGTCATCCAGAATTTACACATTTCATGTTTACTTTCAGGCTGGGACACATTCAATAACGGTACAGATACATCTGTCCACAAACTCTTTTGTAGAGGATTTAACGTGGATATAAGTTTGAACTGGCGTCAAAAGCAAATTCCCCAAAATGGGTATTGAATAATGTATTAATATTCCCCAGCACCCAAAAGACCATTCCCAGAAGCTGCCGACTTTACACTTGAAATAATAAAGATATACGAGCTGACAGTTGACCACCTATTGCAGGGGTCTAATGCAGAGAATGAATAGGCAACACTCCTGCTGGGTTAGTGTAAAACGTAAGAACAACATAATTCCTCCATACTTGTGGGAAATTTTAGATGTCCAAGGACAAATGATGACCTCGACATAGGGGTAGTAGGGACTGCTATTGAAACCCCAATACAGTTTATCTCAAATGCTGATTACGTAATTGCCACTAAAAGACATGGATAAGTCCAAACAAAAGTACCAAGATGTGCTCCACTGTGCCAAAGCAAAGTAGATCACGTCATGAGGGTTGAACTGTATATGGTTTCAAGTACCGTGGATCTTAACGTTGGCACCCATGAGTGGTGTAAGAACAAAATTATTATTTCAGACTTCAGCAAAGCGGACTTTACTCCATTCAATTACCACAGTGTCAGTTCGGGCACAATATCTCAACAGGCGAAGCCAGTTCAATAAACAACACAACAGCCGCAACCACAAATCACAACTAGGTATTCTTTAAAGTGCCAAAATGAGATCAAGGATCTTTCGCATGGGAAGGCTGTTAGGTTCCTGTGCCACCGCTTGTATTTGTGCCGTGTCCACAAAAAGTCTCAATTGCAAAACAAATTCGACCCATTTCGCACTCTTCGCCGTCCGCATGGGGTAAAGGTAATTCAGTGCACGGTCGTTGTAATAACTTTTCAAGCACCACAGAGCCAAACTAGCTGTTTGTTGTCAAAGTGCCTAATTTCGGCATCAATGATGTTGTCGTGTCCGGCACTACTAGGCTGACATTCACAACTGCGGGGGGGCGGCACCACAGCCCAGATTCACGTCAGCCTTACAATCATGAAAAACCTTGGTTGGCCGTTCCATCATCAAAAAGACCAGCCTATGGCTTAAAGGAAACTAAGTGGCCTGTATTGGCTATGCCGATGTTTGGGGCTTCAAGAGTGATCTCTGGTTGACGGACAAGGAGCGAACTAATATTGTGTACCAGGGTATACAGAACACTAGCACTGTTGCCATACGTGTTAGTGTTGTCAATACGGTTGCTAGCTATATGGTATTGATTAAAAGGGGGAGGGGTGGAAATGAAAACTACAACATATTTTAAATAATACGGATTATGCAATGCAATCTGAACCCCATCTTCACCGATTAAGGGAAGCTGATTATCTCTGGTATATTTCAGAACTATCAGTTGATCACATCAAAGGCTTTGAATCTTGAATATAGGCAGGAGTGGGAAGTGAAGCAGTGTGTGTGTGTGTGTGTGTGTGCAAAATAAAAACTGGATATTTGTGATAAGTTGAATTCCAATTTAAAATTAAAAATTTATGATAGCTTCATGCCTAGTTTTAATATTTTAATTGTTTTTTTTTCTTCTAAATTACCATTTTTTTAATACTCGTGAATTTCTTATATAAAAATGCTCTCTTGCTCTCTTGCTGAGTGAATGGAAATAGACGCTTGGCAATCCCAGTGTTTGGTCATCTGAAAATATTGGCTTTAACCTTGAATTGATTTTTATTTTAAAAAATTTCAGCCAATTGTTGAACCAACACAGCAAGGTCAAGGGAATGTAGTTAGCATAGTTTTCGTATATTTGAGGCATAAAGACAGATATATCTTTAGGATAAATATAAAAACAAATCTTTGGACGAATCCACTGGGTATTTTGGACCTTAGACAAAATCGTATATCATGTGAATATTTCATACATATTTTCGGACTGAGGGTTGTGGTTGAGATTGGGGTTGGGATTGGCTTACTTGGCTTTGGAAATAATGCTGCTCTTCGGTTGACATTTCTAGCGTTTCATCTACCCACCGGAAGCTGCATTTGAGAACTGAAGCCTCTCTTGCTACTGTTCATGATCGAAAAGTATCATACTAAATAAGTATGAACTCCTTCTCTTAATTGGAATTTACAGAGATCGGATTACGAGAAGAGCTGACTGGTTTATGCACAGTTCTGTGGATGGAAATAACAGTAATAATCAAAATAGTAAACACTAGAATTTCATTTCTGCGACATCATTCCGAGTTTACTGAAGGAGTTGAAGCCAGAAGAAATCGTGACTTTTGAATCAGTCAATGGAAATGCAGCTGGCAGACAGATGACAGTGAATCAAATTGTTCTCAGTATCCCAAACTCGAAGATATAAGACTTCATCTGATTGGTTGATAAAATTAGCGATTATGGTAATAATATAGGTCACAAGAACATGAGCACTAAGCGGTCAATGTCAATCATCACGTAGGACTGTGGAGATCTGATTTTAATCAGACTGACACGTACTTTGAACCCGGAAGATTTACTCTTGCCAAGTAATTGGAATGTTTGTGGGTTGATATATCTTCAATAGTTAGTGGTATAATTAGGAATTATGTGTGCAGATCGGAGTCAAAAGTGTCACAGTATGGATGTAAATTTTTACGTTATCACTAGAGTTAGGTGACTTTCTATATGGCAACTCGTAGAGGAGACCCATTATTGGCAGAGAGGGCGGGGTGCCCCATTTGTTTGGAAATGTTTGCGTCTCCGCGACAACTCCCATGTATGCATGCTTTTTGTGAAAAGTGTCTTCAAGATTATATATCAACAAAGATCGGGAACAAAGGAGGAGCTGTGAAGCAATTCACATGTCCAGTATGCAGAGCTGTGACTATTCAATCTAAAACTGGAAAATCTGTAGGAGAATGGGCTTCAAACTTTCCCAGAAGCGCCATTTCAGTAATAGCAGAGGAGAATGTGAAAGTAGACCGGCATTGTGATGCGTGCCGATATGAAGGTGAATCCACCAGTGCAGAGATTTTCTGTGTCGTGTGTGATGAAGGTTTATGTAGCACATGTTCCAAGGTCCACCGGAAAACTAAATCTACACGGGACCATAAACTAATAAGCATTGATGAATTAACATGTACATTGGAAAATCCAATGCGGTTTGCGGAAGGGTTTGGTTGCCCAGACCATCAAGAAAAGCAGACTGAATATTACTGTCAAATTCATGATGCTGTTTGTTGTGAAGATTGTTTCTTTCTCAATCACAGATCATGTTACAATGTAAAGAGACTGAATGCCGATCTTCCGAGTTTACTGAAGGAGTTGAAGCCAGAAGAAATCGTTGATAAAATGAAGAAAATAGAGAAACATCTTCAAACCTTTTTAGAAAAGAATGAGTCCAATATTTACGAGTTGGAGGCCGAAGTGAATAATCTTACAGCTGAAATTTTGGATATGAGACAGAGAATCAACACAAAATTGGACGAGCTTGAGGCATTGGTGAAGACAGAGGGATATCGAATCTACAAAGAAGAAATGATAAAGCGGCAGGAAGAAAATTATCAATGTCAGGGCTTAATAAATGCCGTCAGGAATTCCCATACATTTCTAGAGACAGTCCTTAAACATGGGACTGACACTCAAAAATTTCTGGTGTGTAAGAAGTCCTTGACACAATTTAAGCCTTACGCTGATCAGATCAGAGAAAAATATGAAGAAACAGAGTCGGTTACGGTACATCTGGAGCTTGGGATTCACGTGCATGATATCCTATCACAGGACTTCAGCAGCATAGCGAAACTTGAAATCATACCAGAACGCATGCATTTTCTATGCACAGCCATCAGTAGCAGCCCTCTCTGTTCTAGTATTGGTAAACCTCTTGCAGAACGCCAGATGAAACTAGAAAAAGTGGTGGAAATTCAGAGTGTTGGAAAAATGGATCCCATGTACAGTGGTATTGTCCATCTTCCGGATGGTTGCGTAGTGCTGACAGATTTTAAGAATAAGACATGCTGCCTGTATGATGCCTCATACATCATTGTCAGCAGTTACAAACTGCATGAAAGCCCGTACGATGTCTGTCTGATGGAGCACAATGAGGTCGCTGTGACTTACAGTAACAAAACAGTCCAATTTCTATCTATCAGAGACCGCTCCATCAAAGTCACACGGACAGTGACAACAAAGCATCGGTGTGATGGTGTGGCTGCCATCGGTAGGTATGAGATCGTAGTCTCCGGTCCTGCAGACGACTTAAAGAAATGTTACTGGAGCATTGTTAGCAGAAAAGCGGGGGAGACATGTTTTTATGCATTTGATTATTTATATACACACGTAACACGCGTCGCTCTCAATAGGACCAATACACGCGTCTACATCTCTGGATTTGGTAGTGGTGAAGTATTCTGTTTCGGACTGACAAATGGAAAGCAGTACTTTATTTACTCGTCTAAGGACTTAACAGATCCATATGGTATAGCCGTGGACAGAGAGGACAATGTCTATATTGTAGGAAATAGATCTCAGAATATTCATAAATTATCTCCAGATGGAACAACGCTCCAGATAATTACTGCTGGAGTTCCGCATGATCCCAAAATAATTTCATTCGACAAAAGCCAAGAACGTTTAATCCTGATAAACGGGAGCGTGGAAGAACGTAGAAAGCTACACGTGTTTGAACAAAAGTAGAATATGGCTGTGTCCATGATGCTGAGTTTCCGTAAATATCGGTTTATTTCTTTATTCGATATCCATATGTGACACACATCAGAATCAAATCACGACAATGGATATAGACAGCTATGAATAAACTTTATGAGATGTTATCAGTACTTTAATGTTGATTAATTGTAATTAGTAAATTTATATTTTGGCCATTACTTATTATGAAAAATAGAGTTTATTGCATATCAGAACAATGGGCTTTTCACCTCGATTCTTTCTTTTTTAATGAGATTATCATCAGGATGGTATAAGAATCTAAAACTGTCGTCTAGTAATATCCCCCCCCCAAAAAAAATCGTAATTTCTAATTAAAATGTTGAGGTCTTTATAAATAATAGAAATGTGATTTCATTCACAAGAATTTTAGAAATGCTGCACATTCTGTTATAAAGTCGAAAACGTCTGGATTATTGTAATTTTTGAAAGTACCCTGACTGGATCAGATTGCTATTATAAGACTTTACTCACATCTGTGGTATTGAAGAGAAACGTTAAAATACTGACAATCATCTTTCTCTTTACGATCTTTTTCATTTGACTTGGTGGAATTACTTTTCAACAAAGGAAAATGCAGCTTGAAATCGCACAAAGCTATTACAAGTTGGATACGGTTCTGTAGCTAGAGGGAAAAATATAGTTGATAATAGGTTGTTATTTTTTGTCTTAAACAACTTTTCGTTGTCTTCGTTTTCATTACCTTTCAAGATTCACATACGCTTTAATGAACAGTTTACATATCTGTGCATATAGATATTCATTTTTAAGCATGTTTTGAATGTGTCAAATCTGTGTATGTGTTTGTGTGTGTGTGTGTGCGCGCGTGCGCGTTGGGAAAACGGATATATTCTCATTTTTTTATACACATGTTACGTTTAATCTCTTTTCTTGTGATAAAATGTTAGGATGACAAAATGAAACTTGCTATGATGCAGTGTTATATATATATATATATATATATATATATATATATATATATATATATATATATATATAACCTTTGGTACATGACTATATCTATATTCTGTGTAAATTTTTGTTTATGGAGGTAAATTGTAGTAATCCTCTATAAACAAAACAATACCTACCTTAATTGTTCATGTTTTGTAAATTCTATTTTTGTAATAGATTTTTAGCTATAAATTGATGTTGACAAGTTAAAGTCAACCCAAACATTGAATCTCACCTGTTGACAAGTTCTGGATAATTTCCCATGTGCTGGTGGGGTCAGGTGGGTTTTTAGAACAATTAAGTTATTTCAAATTGGATGGGTTAGGTTAGGTGGGTTCTTTCACGATGTGGGATATTTGCAAAATATATCGTAGCGAGTAGGCACAAAATGCGTTTTCACCCCTTATGTTTGTATATAAATACATAGGAAAAATTGTTATGCTTATTTATTATGTTCTTGCTATAACAAAAGCCTGCAATGTATTTAATGTTGTGTTTGGATATTATATGAGAGGAAACATTTGTTTGGCTCATTCACTGGAATTACATAGTGTTCTTTGGACATAAACTAATATCAAGGGACTATTGTGAAGTTATTCAAAAGGAGTTCTGAACAATGCCATTTTGATACATTGGGACTTTTACCAGATCAGCACATTTGAGGATCTGAAATCCATTCGGAACATTCGATTCGTATGGACTTGAATAAAACGTTTTTAGGATTAGTTTGCTTCAATTCATAATAATGTAAGTTTCTATTAACTTTTCATTTTTTAACTTTGGCAATTAAATTACATGTTCCGTTTACAAAACGTGTTGAATTTGCTTCTTTCTGTTACTTAGTTTATGACCATAGAGTCGTAACAGTAGTGACGTGCGAAGGCAAGAGGAAAGAAAGAAACACATGTCTGAATGTAGAAATGAACGATGAAGAACTAGAAAATGAGAAGTGAATGTATGAATATATGCCTGAATGAATGACGAAAGAAAGGAAAATATGGAAGGGGAATGAACTACAGGGATGAAAGAGGAACGATAGGCGAAGAAAGAAATGAAGGGAGAAAGGTGACTGAAAAGAACGAATGGTGAATAAAGGGAGAAAGAAGAGGTAAAAAATGAGGAAGGAAGATAGACATAATGAGATAAGATGAATTGTTTGTTTTGCATGAGTTTTTATTTTCCTAACACCACATAAACGGAAACTTGTATGAAATTATTGGGGGAACATCACGTGCCAATTGAATGCCATCATTTATCTGACGCGATATAATCTAATTGTTTCTGATCGCAACTGCACTTGTTAATAACAACAAATCTAATCTAAATAAGCTTCCACATTTCGCCTTTGATTCCTAGGGTCCAGCACTCTGCATGGACCTATTCCGTCATATCACCTGACTCAGCCGTTCATGATCCAAATATTCCTGACTACCGACCGACCTTCTCAGGTTTGCAATATGTACCTTAAACGTTTTGTCTTGTTCCTTTAGGCTCCGACATATCGGCCCTATTCATTGGATCAGACTATCTATACGCGTGTCAAACGCCCATAATCTCCAATAGGCTCTGGAACAATAACCGGACCTACTCGTGAGATCATTTCTTCTCAACTCGTACCAAACATCCTTGATTCTATAGACACTTGACTCCTTGCTAGACCGATACTCGTTGAATCACTACTCTAACCTCAGTGATACCTTATGTCAAGTCTATGAAACAACATATTATCATTATGGTCATAAAGTTATATCTTGCCCAATACGACAGGAGCTGGGGGCTCCACATGACCTTGATGCATTCCACCAAACAGCTATCAGAAGGCGAATGGTATATAATGAAACACTCCTTTGCCATTATAAAGCGGTAAATCGCAAATATTAGGGGGAGGGGGTTTACTGAGGAAACTCTTGCTGATTAGTATGCCTGTACTGGCACGCCTTAAAAAAAAAAAAAAGTTGTTTAAGCATATTTATATAATTAATAAACTAAGCAAAGTACACGACGTCATATATTTTTTCATTACATCGCCTTATAATTAATCTTAATTCATAACATCTTGATAGAGGAACGCAAACAAGGTCTAGATTCCTCGTCACCAAAACCGTACACTGATTGGAAGAATGTTATAACAGAGTTCAAAATAAGAAGTGAAACATGGTTATTCAGCATAATATTATATTAAATGTTTAAAAAAATTATTTAAGACTTTCATTAAATAGTACCAAAAACAGATTTTGGAGTAAATTAACATAAGTTGTACATGTGACAGACTTTATCAAGTCACGGTTCATTTGTTTGCATGTCTGAACTACATGCACCAAATTCAGTTCACATCCAGAAATAAGTTTTGAATATTAAACCTTATGCTGATGAGTACAACATTATTATGGTATATGTTAAAAAACTGACTTATCATCAATTCAGTATTTGGGACGATCCATAAGATAATACTAACCACTGAGAAAAACCTTCGACATTTCTTATTTAATTAGAGGGAACGATGACGTATACTGCAGATATACAGAAACTCCGCGTAATTTCAAAGGTCGTACATGGCAGAACACGAAAGTTAAAAAATTATTATTTAGCAGTTTACACCACTAGATCACATGAAAAGACTGAAGTATATTCAAATGGCCTGTCAAGAATCAATCGAAATGCTGCTAATTACTGTATATATTCAATATATTGTTACAAGCCAGGGGTATTTGCTTGACCGAGCGGTGTCAAAACGTGGCGCGATATCGCTAGAAGTCATAAATTTATCCCAAATTTCCAAAGACTTCTATACGACCTCAGTTGTAAATTAGAAAGCCCGACGTGTCCATTCTATACATAAATTTTACTCTAATCAATGCAAGACCACTGATTTCACAACTTGCCAAATATGTATCAACCGCACATCTGCATGGTTTCTCTTCATCAGGTTTCCATACCGTCAGCAGTTCACGCCGTAGAAACTATACAACTATCCCCTAACACAAGGAACTATTTTAACTACGCCACCTTAGGCCAGTCAATTCATGGTTTCAAGGCACATTTGGCCAGTACAACTGCATCACATTTGCCAAAATGGGGACATAAACGGTATCTGCTGAGTCCCTTTTTGTTGATCCCATTGTGTAATTTACCGGTTTCCTACCGTAAATACTGCCACTGGAGTCACACCATCAATGTACACCACTAGATTTTAATAGGGACTATGGTACGACAGGGACACTCATACGGTTCCGACCTGAAGTCACAAAAAGTGAACCTTGGCATCATGGAAACTCACTAACACTTCACTCCGTGACGTTTTCTCCTAGTAATTGGCTAATTATTTCGGGCTAAGGAATATTTAATTGCACCGAGTTCCAATAATCAAACAAAAAATCGCATAAGTCTAAAAATTCCTTGAAACGTGCATACTCCAAATATATATATATATATATATATATATATATATATATATATATATATATATATATATATATATATATATATATATATATATATATAGACAGCAATTAAGGTTGTCCAAAACAAATTATAATTTCTAATTTGACGCTGGCCTCAATCAATATATCTATAATCTGCAATGAATTACATACAGCGGCGTTAATACACTGAAATCCATTACATACATCGGTGTTAATACACTGAAATCCATTACCTGTACAGCAACGTTTATACATTGAAATCCATTACTTACAGCAGTGTTAATACACTGAAATCCATCATATACAGTAGCGTTAATACACTGAAACCATTATATACAACAGCGTTAATACACTGAATTCTATTATATTCAGCAGCGTTTATACATTGAAATCCGTTACACACATCAGTGTTAATACTCTGAATTCCATTACATACAACGGTGTCAGTACACTGAAATATATTACATACAGCAGCGTTAATACATTGAAATCCATTACCTTCAATAGCGTTAATACACTTAAATCCATTATCTACAGTAGCCTTAATACACTTCAATGAGTTACATACAGCAGCGTTAATATAATGAAATCCATGACCTACAGCAGCGTTAATACACTGAAATCCATTACATACAGCAGTGTTAGTAATCGAAATGGATAATATACAACAGTGTCAGTACACTGAAATATATTACATACAGCAGCGTTAATACACTGAATCCATCACATACAGCAGCTTTAATACACTGAAATCCATTATCTGCAGTAGCTTCAAACACTGAAATCCATCACATACAACAGTTTTAGTACACTGATATCCATTACATACAGTAGCGTTAATACACTGAGATCCATTGTATACAGCAACGTTAATATTATGAAACTAATTACATACAACAGTATTAACACACTTAAATCCATTACATACAGCAGCGTTAGCACACCGAATTCATTACACAGAACTGCGTTAATTCACTGAAATCAATTACATACAACAGAGTGAATAAACTGAAATCAGTTATGTACAGCACCATTTTTTTTTTACAAAATTAAACTCATTTAAGTTAATTCTTCATGGCCGATAAAAGCGGTTACTCTGAAGTACGAATCGTAAGTTCATAACATCCATTCAATGTATTACATCTAATTTCACTGACTTATTTAGAAAAGATGGTGTTTATATAAAGGTGGTTCATTCTGCAGTATATTAATAATTTGAAGCTACATGTAACCATGCACCTGTTGGCAGCAGTCCATGAAATGATTGGTACGCAGTAATGTGGTGATATTCGAATTTTTTGGTGTAACGCTACACTTTGTAGTGTATCCATTTTATGAATTTAACATCAGGCTGTATCTTTCCAACTGTAGGAACATCTACACTGAACAATATGACATTCTATCTACATTTTACTAAATCAATTAAAAATTTGCTTACATAAACTTTTATCGGACATTGCGAGCTTATTTTTTTAAAGCACTTCAGGTAAAAGTTTGGTACAAGAACTTTACTATGTAGCGACTTAGCCAAACCTTAAACGATAAAATGAAATTAAAAATGTTATTCAACAATGCAGTAGGAACTGCTATTCAGCAGCGAAAATATTAAAAAGGCTGCTATCACGGGCGCCTGCAGCATGGGTCAAGGAGGGTCACGTGAACCCCCCCATATCATACTGCAAATATATATATATATATATATATATATATATATATATATATATATATATATATATATATATATAAATTCCGACAAGTTTGAAAATATGTCACAAGATTCTGTTCAAAACGCTTAATAAATATTAGCTTTAGTTTCAGACTGCTTCTTATGCTAACTCTCCCGGCCGTGACTGACTGGCCCCCCCCCCCCGAAAATCCTGGCCCTCCCGCACAAAGTCCTGACCCCCCCTGCAAAAAACCCTGTGGGCGCCCATGCATGCACTGTGAACCCAATGGTAAAATTTTACCAAATGTATACAGAACCAGAGATACCAGTAATAACAGTTATTTCATGTCCACATTAGATGCAGCAATGTTTAGTAATAACAATATTTGTATACGGAGGAGATATTGTACAAAATGTGCGATTTCCATGGAACGAGGAACATAAACAAGTGGGAACAGGTTAGGAGTCTCAATATCGAAACATAATAAAAAACGGGAATAGTATATTACTTTATGTGTCGCATCGTTGTGTCAGAATGAAACATTGTACAGTATCCTATCTGAACTAAAATCATCTTCAGATGTTGTGGATAATGCCAAGTAAAATTTTGTTTTAAAGACTTTCGATTTTAAAAGTTCTTCAGTAACACAGATGTTTTTTTTTATATTACCTTCTTTTCTTAGCTGACAAGTATTTTTTCATTTATAGACAACCGAGTCTGCATGAAAGAATTCGTATTAATGGTCATTATGAAACATTTTTTAATTCCATTTGTTTGCGGATTAAACTGTCCGATTATTATGATAATAATGATTGTTTCCAGAAAGAAATATTTTGAATACTGTTTGTACGATTTATTAACAACAGTGTCACATATAAACACGCAGAAAAAATATTTTATGTAATGAACAGTAACCATGGAAAAGAACTCACAGTCTACTGAATTAGATTTTCTGCATCGTAAGTTATTTTTTTTTAGGTCATGTTACATAAAAGCAGGACGGAAGACAAAAAAGGAATCAATATGAACCTTTTCAGTTAGTCTTAATCACATTAAATGAAACAGAAATATTTGAACATTAATACCTTGTAGCAAATTTATACCGATTACATTATTGTTATCTTCTGTATTACTCCAATCATACTATATATAGCCAATATCGTTATGATAAAGGTTGACAGTTACCTTACTAATCTTTGTGTGCGGTGGTTGCTCATCAAATAAATAATTGTAATTAGGGCTACCCGTTGCCTCAGCTGAATACACTGGGAATAAATCATGTTTGTCAGACCTCCAGTAGTTAAGAGATCTTCTCAATCGCCGAGTAGAACCCTTCAGGGTCACAGTCACCGGGTCTTTCTCACAGTATGACAACACCCGCCCTGGTCATGCTTCGTGAATCAAGACTGTGTTAGTTTAGCGTGAATGTTCCGATTTGTCTATAATTCGGTCTCTCGTTATATAGTGGCAGATGATAGCAATTCCAGTTTCTGTATTTGTCTTTAACCGACTGATCAATTAACTCAGAGCTAGCTAATCGTGTCAGTAGTGAAGGGGGCCACTTTAGGGACGATGGGGGACATAATGTTAAAAAGGGGTATATCAAAACTGGGGACAATGGGAATTTAACATGGGAAATATTGGGTCCCTATAGGGACAAGGGAAAGTAGAACTCAGATTGGGATTGTATAAGAACAATAGGAATGGAACAGGTGGGGTGACGTCACGTTACTGGACATTGGCAACAATGTTGCAAGTGGCCTACCTCAATTGGGCGGAACACTGGCAACAATGTTGCAAGGGGTTGACCTGAATACAAGCTGCAAATACAAATAGGGACAAATTCAACAGAGAAAGAGACAGACATATACAAATACAAACCCGAGATTTGTATATAAAACACTACCTAGACCCGAAATTATGTTGGCGGTGTTCATAAGTTTGCATAATTATAATGATATTACAAATAGCTATAATCAAGGAAAAGACCAACGCCAAAATTGATGTGACTAAAAGTAACGCTAAAATTACGAAATTGTCTTAGAAATCAACGGAGACTAAATATATCCCGGAACATTAGATTACATTGGTTTAGTCTAAAAGTAGTACTAAAATTATCAAATGTCCCAAACTCTAGTGGAGACTGAGAAAAATTTCGGAAGATTGTATTCAGATTGCCGTGACAAAGTGTAGCACTAAATTCTGAAATTGGGCCGACTTTTAGCGGAGACTGAAAATAATCAAGAAATAAGTTTTAAAAAAAATTCCAAGACTTAAAGTAGTACTGAAATTACTTACATTTACACCTACCTTTACAGAAACTGAATAATTGTACGTAAAATATTAAAATAAGGTGGACAAAGACTTAAAACCACATTTCTAATCCAGCTCACCACATATACAACAAAGCTGCGTGAATGATGAACGCTACAATTTATATACATGAAACACGGACGTGAAGGAAAACATCTCCTCTTACTAACTATCCATATCACCTACCAAACAATCCATAGTGATGAGAGTGCTAACCTAGCATAAATTTTTATACTAAATAATACACTATTACCAAACTTTTTGTTAAGCCATTAGTGTTGTTTTTTGTTATTTTTTTAAGAAACAAACGTACACATACAAGAATACAAATACACACACACATACAAACGTACGCGCACGCATAAAAACACACACACACACACACATCAATGAACGAGCACGCATAAAAGCACTCAAATATACACACAATCGTACGAGCACACATACAAACACATAAATACACACCAACAAACGTACGCGCATGCATACACACAAATAAACGTACGAGCACACATGAAAACACAAATACACACACAACAACAAACGCACGAGCACGCATACAAACACACACACACATACACACACCAATAAACGTACTCGCAAGCATAAAAACACAAATATACACACCAACAAACGTACGAGCACGCATACAAACACACAATTACACACACACCAACAAACGTACGTGCACGCATACAAACACACACACACACATACGCACACAAACGTACGAGCACGCATACAAACACACACACATACACTTTTATGATTGGCAACTTGATCAACTTTTCTAGGGATCTGGGTAGCCCTGAGAAGGGCTGTTTGTTTGAGCTTCAGTTGACCTGCTTAATTATGGCACCTCCCAGGCCGAGCATCACAGACACATCGGCGGCTCCAGTCCTCCTCCCAATTTAAGTGTTTGTCTGGTTGCGCAGAGGGGGGTTGACTGGCTTCACTATCCCAGTCTTTACTTTGGGGATAGTAAAGACTTATTCCCTCTGTCTTCTACGCCAGATCCGTGGGTAATGAGGATGAGGTCTCCTTATCTTCTGCGTACGCTGTCTTTCTACTGGTGGTAGTGGCTGCGGTGCTGGTAGTGGCTGTGGTGCTTGTACCGGTTGTGGTGCTGGTACTGGCTGTGGAGGTGTCCTCATCTCAGGCTTGATCTCACACACCGACCTTAACATCGGGTGAGGCTGAATTCTTTCTTTCTTCTTTTCCTCTTCTTTCTTTTTCCTCTACTCCTCCTCCTCTTCCAGCTGGGCAGCTTCTGCTATGGCCTCCATGGTCAGCTCATCCAGGATGCGCCTGGCATACTCCACGTGCATCTGAAACTCTAACAATTTACTGATTCTGCTCGTGTTAACGAGTGGACACTGGGTAACCAGACTGACGAACGTTTCGAATTATATGTCTGAAGCACGGACGTGAAGGAAAACATCCCCTACACCAAAACTAACACTACCCACTTCACCACCCATAACATGGAACGCGCTGACCTAAAAGAAACACTCACACTGATTATTTAACTATCAAACACATACACACTATTTGACAAGACAGGGAAATGAAGTGCCTATAGGCACACTTCTATCTTTTCCACAAAAAAAAAGAAACGAAGTGTTTATAGACACACTTCTATTTTTTAACTTACACAGAGAAAGACAGACAAATAGATTGACAATATGACTAGTATCTCTTTTCTAGATGGTTGGGTAGCTATGAAAAGGGCTGTTGTATTGACGGGGATTGTGGCAATCTTTTATCGTCTAAGATTGCTTCCCCGTCTGGCTGCAGGCTTTCCCACAGGTGCGTTGAAAACGTTCCACGATTCTAGCTTTGGTTTCTGGATTCTCGGTGGTGGAAAAATGAATATCACGTTTCTTTAATTCTTTTTGCAAAGCTTGGTTCAGAAATTCGGTGCCTTTGTCGGTTTGCCATCGTACAGGGTGACGACCTCTTTGTTTCAACACCAGTTCGAGGGCTCGCACTAACTCACTGCTCGATTTGGAAGTCAAAGGCACAACCCATGCAAATTTGGAAAAGACGTCGATGACACAAACAAATATTTGTAGCCAAGACTGTAGGTGGCCAAATGAGAGACATCGGCTAAATTGGCTTGTCATTGATGATCGATGCCCTCCACTTCGGTGCGACTTCTGGAAAATATTCGTCGAATGGGTTTGAGTAAGGTGTACATGGCTTGTTCTTGTAACCATCGTTGCACTTCAGGTAAACAGACACTTTTCAGTAGAGTTTTAGCAGCACGATACAATTTCTGAACTCCTCCGTAACCTGCAGGATGGGCTGGATCGTAGTAAATGCTGGCTAACACCTTCTCCATCAGGATCTTCTTTAAATAAATCACCCACTCTTCACTGATGATATTCTGGATGGGGTGAGGGGGCGAGAAGTCGAGGGTTGTGGTGGTAGTGGTGGCGGTGGTAATGGGTTGGCTTTGGTCTTCTTTTCTTTTTCCACTTCTGGTTTCCCTTCTTTCATTTTGACTTCTGTCGAAGGAGGAGTGGACATCATCTTTTTAACCCAAGCTTTGAGTTCTTCTCGTTTAGGTGTATGAAAAGTGGTCAAGAAAGACGCTGAATATCTGAATATCTTACTTGGGATGGGAGCTGCTGACGGTGTTTGAAAGACTTCTCGCACCTCTTCTCCCTCACGCATCCGTGTTGCTGCGTCTGTCTTGAGACTGAGGGGGGCTAGTGGTAGTGGTGGTGGTGGTGATGGACTTTTCATCAGGGCCTAAAAAAATTTCAGAGTTGGTGGAGCTGTTTTGTCTAAAGCTTTCTGGTGAAAGAGCTGAAGTCGTTGCAACACTTGACCGTACCGTTGCGATTTTTCAACGATTGCAGTTCGTGTTGTAACTGGCACATTTCGGTAAAATGAGGATTGGGAGGTAAATGCGGGATCCGTTGTTCTTGCCAACGATGGAATTCCATACATCGTTTGTAAGGCACTAAAGACAGTTTTTGTCCTTCCATCGGATTCCAAAGGTCACGTCTGGGATCTTTTGACCCCAGTGTCCCCCTTTTATCTTCTTTAATCCTTTTTTTTTTATCTTTGAGCCGTTTGTGCAGCAGTAGCTCCTACGAGTGATGTAATCGCTGAAACTTATGTGGCTTTGAGTATGGGTGTTAACAACAGGTGCACAAATCCTTCTTTTGGACCATTTGGCGAAGAACGTCTCGATGCTTAACTAAGCATTCTTTCTGATGTGGAGACAAAGGTATCGTGCCTTTCAAGACATTCAGACAACATTCGCACACGGTATCGACGACGTCTTTGGAGGCAGTTTGAATCATTTGTTTCCGCATCGGTGGAGTTGTTTTGGTCAGGACGGACAACACGTCCCAATGTTTGGCTAACCGAGGAGGCAGTCATTTCCTTTTCTTTCCTTTGGGTGTAGAAGAGGGATGACTTCTTGGGAGTGACATCTTTGTTTGTTTGTTTTGTTCCGGGGCACACACCAAAAATACACTGAGTCGATGACTTGGCACATGCCCTTTTATCTTATTTTTTGGACTATCGCTTCCTCAAATAGTGACGACTTTTTTTTTTCTATATCGTCAAACAATCCTCCCCTTTGGTTGCTCCTCTTTTTCTTTCGACGAGTGTGTCTTTTCTGGGGTAGACGTCGATGCTTTG
>JAECUM010034451.1:0-52028 GCA_016617855.1 Megalonaias nervosa
TTTCTGTCTCATTCTGCTCTCAATTCAAGAATCTAATTACAATAAATCAAAAGTACTGTTGTTATAAGTGAACGAGAGAGAGAGAGAGAGAGAGAGAGGATTATGTCTCAGTGTGCAAGCTCGTCTGCATTTAGAACATATGTCGCTGTTATGTTGTGTAATATTGGCAAAATGATAAGATGGTTTGAACATGTATAAGTTATGGGTATTATTTATTGGTAAATTGTATGCAACGATACGACCCCACATTGTCAAGAAATTAAGTGCAAGTTGTATTTTTACCTGAACAATAATCTCATTATCAAACTGCAATAAAAAATAAAGAACTTGAAATCAACATTTAAGGCAATGCGTGTGCGTGCGTGTGTGTGTGTGCATGCCAGAGATATCAATCAAACAAAATTTTTTCAGTGTACAAGACCGTATTTATTCAGTGTAGTTTTTATTTGTAGCTTTTGCAAAGAGAAAAAAAAGACCATTTTCAGTTACCTGATGAGTGGGATAATCCTCCTGTATTACAACCCTACTATATTCCATTAGGAATAAACACCGCTAAATCAACAGTTCATTCTTGTTTTAATTACGATGTACATTGTCACAACAACCACATAGCTATACAGTGTTATTTTACACGGTAATTAAACATGTTTAGGGTTTTGGTTTAAATTTGTGGATTTGCCTGTCAAAGTTTGTATATTTGTAGGTATTTAATTTTGTAAACTAACTTCAACATATACTGCAAATAAAGAATAGAAAAGTACAAAACTATGATGACAACAAAACACCAGACACTTCATTGGTTAAAATAAGACCATCTCTTGTATGAGCACAAATCAAACACCTATCAAAATGAATCACTTAGACTCTGCATCAAAGGGAGCTGACACAGCCAATAACACCAAGCAAATCAGTTATTAAAGTACATGTGTATAATTTGTCTCTTAAAACACTGTCCATAAAGTTTCAACATTGGTGACTTTCTGATTTAGTGTTAACAAGGTGGCGTACAAGATAAAAATAAACTTAGATCCCTGTTGGTTTGGAGAATGTCACCAATCCACATGCTAACCAAACATGACTAGCTGTCCCTTGTTCAATACAGTTGTGAACATTTGATGTGTTCAGAGCCAATAAAATTGCAACAATGAGAACTAAATTGAAAAACAAGGGAATCACTGCTTTGTTTGAGCCTGCTTCAGGTACAGACCAGCTTCAACCCCTAGACTAGACTTAAAACTTCATCAATCGAGTCAATTCATGCTTAGAAGAATTGTGGTTCACACGAAAATGGGTGAAAGATCTGACCTAATTATCATTGGCTTTGACAATGCTTGGCTTTAATTCAACAATATCAGGATTATTTACCTGACAAACAGTTGTGTGTACAAGCAGACTTGATTGATATGATGGTGATTCAGTGGTTTTGTTAAAATATTAGCCAAGTGTGATCTTCAGTATTCTGTAGTAGTTAGTGTAGACAGATAGATGTTTGTTTATTGGGATTAAGCATGGATAAAAATAGACCTGCTTTCATGTGGGTTTATATATTTCAGCAAAAGTGTTAGATATAATTTTAATGTATTAGTGTCATTTATTATTCTTTCGCATTCAGTCATAACTATCATTGAAATACCATTTGCTTTTTCTTGTTTTTCTCTCTATCCTTATGACACAACATATTGATTTAAGACAGTGAGTGGAAATTACAGCTACTGGATACCATTTAGATATGTGTGCATTGAAACAACATAAAATACAATGTAATTCATTTTTTTTAAATGAAACATCTAAAAAGTTAAAATTATTTTAAACCTGCTTACAGAATTGTCGTTGATTTATCAAATACCTTTGTTGATCTCTAGGAATGAAACACAATAAGAAAATTGGGGATGGTGCCTCTTTATCATATTTGGCTAATTTTTCATTGGATCTTTATTTTCGTGTTTTGGGGCAGCAATAAAATCCTTAGATATTGGTACCCCATGAAACTTAGTGCTACCACAGTATTACATGTAAATACAGTAACTCTGAGGAATGTTTTGACTTAAGCCAACAAGGATATACATAATATTAACCCCTATTCAGAATTATCTACTAGCTTTCTTGGGAAAGTGAAGATGCCTTCCCCTCCACTTGCTAAAATAGCCAAACCGAAAGCTACAATAATGCCTCCTCCTGCAAAGACCTTGCCATTCTAATCAAAACCTGAAATGAACAGTGATTAGAATCATACAGAAAGCTCTGTCGAAGAGAATGTCAATGAGTGAATTTGAGGAGTATTCATCACTTGTTAATAGGCAGCCCACTGGGTGTAAGTCTGTCTCCCAGCCTGTTAATGAGTTTGAGGATGAAGCCGGTCATGTGGGAGTATTTTCTGACCTTGCAGGCCACAAAAATTTCATCATAGAATGTATGCCATCTCAGCTGCTGACTGAGTCATCTTGACATTTGAGATACGGTCTGGATATTAATCAAGCCAGTATCCGAGACTGGAGAACAAATTGCTGTATGGCACATTTGTCAACAATGTCTTATGCAGACTATATTGCCATGCTGACCCAGGCTGCCATGCTGACCCAGCTGCCTGTGCCAGACATCATACATCCATACCACATTAAATCTGTAATGCATCAGTATTAGCTCTGTTAGCTTTCTTGACTAAGAGATCTCAGGCAATGCACACTGATGATAAAGCATCGTCATTTTCTTATGGTATGACCAACCTTGGACTTGCACCCAGGAACAGGATAATACTCCAGTCAAGGAATGTTTGAGCCTGAAAGTTGCTACAAAATTCTCATCCGATAATGGAATGGACAGAGTTAGTTGAGGAGATTTATAGAATCTTCCCTTCAGCAGAATGCCCTCCACCTCCAGCAGTGAATACAGCCTATAAAGTCATGGTTTTTGTAGATGAGGTTGATGACAAGGAGTCTTCATCCTTTAGAACCTTTGAAGATTGCATACCATAATAGTAAGATATTCTTCTCCACCAGTCAACTTCCTGCCACCTTCTCAGCACATTGCTATAGGTCTCATACCAGTGCATACCATACTGAAGCATCTAGCCTTGACAAAGACTTTAAGGTCATGAACATGTTTGCCACACTATATTATAAAGTAGACAGAAAGTGTTCCATGCCATGTTGAAGTTGAGGAATGTGGACTTCACTTCCTCCATGCTCAATTGGGCTACTCTGGCTATGTACAGTTTAGCAGGGAAGGCCAGAAAAGACAACTTTTGGCATGCTGTCAGCCTGATTGCCATGGCCATCAACAGGGTGGCTCACCACACAATGTCAGATGCCCTAATGACCTGAAATTTTGACCTCATCAGAAAGGACACTTTCCCAATGTCATCATCACTGAAGCTGCATTATGCAGAGACCATGCCCCCCTCCCTTTTGGCTTTCCCTCATGTTTCTGGGGGTGAATTGAGGTAAGAAACAGGCAGTGAAGGAGTTGACCCTTCTGCTTTCCATTAAAACTCTTTTCTTGACGAGTCCTTGAAGAAGTGTCGCAGAGAAAGAAAGTCAGATGCCAGAGGAATTTCAGATGTTACTCTTGAGCAAACTTTTAGACACAGATTGAGCAATAGGCAGTCATATCCACCTGCTTATCTCAGGTGTGGGGAGGATGGAGAGAAAGTAAGTTTTTTTCATTCCCTAACCCTTCCACTAACAGGCACTAACTTGCCTCTCCTACTGCCCTCTGTCGACCCTCCAGTTGGCATCTGACTTTCTTCTGTTTCTCAGTGATTTGGATCAAGTGATTCCTGGACAACATTTGGTGGATCCAAGTAGTTTCAGAAGGGATTTGGATCTTGATCACACAACCAAATCCAATTTTACCATTCACCGTCACTGAGACTCCAAGTAAACTCGTGAAGGTGGACACATTAAAGAAGGAAATAGACTCTTTCCCAGAAAACATGCAATTTTCTATTCCAGGCTGTTCCTGGTAATGAAATCAAATTGGAAGTTAAGACCAGCCTTACATCTGAGTAACCCCAGCTAATTGATAAAGGCCCCAAATTCAATATGGGACAGCAAGGCCTGTCTGTTTTTCCATCTGACAGATTGAAGAACCAACAAGCCTCAGATAACACTACACTAAAGATAATATTACACTAATACCTCTGTTTCACTTACTGTGGAGCATCCCATCAGTTCCATGTACTCTGGTTTGGCTTAAATCTCAGCCTTCGGGCCTTCACCATGACATTGGACTGCGTCATAGCCCACTTCTAGATGATCTTCTTCATAGCAGTGGCAGATTACCTGTATGACATAAACATTTAGTAAATTCAATTTTGGCTAATGAAATGAACTACCTTGACCACATTCGCAGTTTGGGGGGAGGGGATAGTCAATGTGCAAAAAGTCAGACCTTGTTCTTTTCCAACATTTTGGCCATCTAGGTATGGAGTTTTTAACCCACATCAATCTGGTTCATCTTCCTTTCAAATGCATAGACAGTATTGTTGAAGCAACAGAGAAGATGTGCTTCTTTGATTCTTTGGCTTGTCCAATGCACTGGTGGACCTCTTATACTTTGACCACCTTTACATGTGCCCCCAGCAGATGGCTTTCTTTTCTCTCCGGTCCTCTAGATCATCAGATGGTGATCTTGATGGGAATCAAACTCTTCCCACCTCAGGGGCAAAACAGGGAATTGCTAGCAGCAGGAATATCTTTAGAAGGCCCACAACCAGAGTTCACAATCTGAATGTCCAACAACTCAGTTATAGTGACTTATCCCCTGAAATAAGGAGGAACAAAGTCACCAGACCTTTGCACTGTGATATAGGAATTATTTTGGTGTTCCCAGTATCGGATAAATGTACAAGTTTGACACATCCTGGGTAGGCTCAATATTGACCACTCCAGTGGCCTAGTGGTTAGAGCATACACCTCAGATTCAGGAGGTCGCTGGTTAGATACCCAACTGAGTCACACCAAAGACTTAAACAAATGGTACAAAAAGCTGCCTTGCTATAGGCACTCAGCATTAAGAGGTTAGTGTTGGGACTGGTCCATCTGGCATCAGGATATTGTGACTGGGTGGGACATCATGCTAGATGTCTGCATCATGATGCCCCAGTGCTAGACATCACTCTAAACTGCCACACTGCGGACATCGTAGCGATATAACTGAAAAATTGTTAAAGCTACATTAAAAATCAAAATCACAGACACAAATAGGCTCAATGTCCTGGCTGATTTATTATGAAGTAGAGGCTAACCGTTACATATGAAGTTATCGCTCTATCAGTTTATGTTCCAGTGAATCTGCAACGTATGAGTTCAGTGGTAGATTGTTCATGACAAGCTGCAACAACAAACTGCCCACTTTTGTCTCCTTTCAATCGACAGGGAGGAAATCTGGGCATACGCCTTACTTCTGTTTTGATTCTGAAGATAATTAAAAAAATGTAGGGCACGGGCTGCATGATGGTTCTAATTGTCCCTCTCAGAGAAGACAGATCCTGCAATCTGCTGACAGACATACCCAGGAAAATCATAGCAGCCTTGACTCAAACAGCTGACATTACCACCAATTTAACTGTGTCCAAAGAAACTCCTTCATGCATGGGTCTTGTCTGGAATTCCATGCATGGAATGAGGTTCAAAGTTTCAGATGTGGTTCTCAACAGCCAGATGGCCTCCACTCTGAAAGAAAATGGGGGGCAAATGGCAAGTTTTAAATGAATGATGCCACACAAAAGAGATCACAGTGATCAGCTCCATTCACCAATTCCCTTCTCTTTCTCATTAAGAAAAGAAGTTCGCACCAATAAAAAACTAGAGATATCATTCCATGATTTCTGATACCATCAGACATTGTAGAAGAGTCAACATTGGTCACAACAAGGACAAGACCTTTCCAAACTTGTAGAATAATTTCGACACATCCCGACCAAAGTCGTTTATTGTTTTCCCAGAGTGGAACCTCTCTAGGGTCTTGATGTGGCTCAATACATCTCAGTTCAAGCACTTGTCTGTCATCCCACTGAAGCAGCCATCATACAAGACGTGCTTCCTGATATCCTTAGCTTTTGCCTCCATGATGAGTAAGCTGCATGCTGTGTTTACGGATCCAGACTACCTACAGTTTTGTTCTGATGGTTCAGTTATTCTAATGATGCAGCATAATTTCATCAGATCAGGCAGTTGTCCATTTCCAACCAAAGTACAAATCAAACTCCCTCCTCGATTGACCCCAAGAGAGAGAGAGGTGAAGTTGCAGGACCACACAAGGACTGACTGCTTGGTCAAAGGGAGGTACAACTTGTGTAGATTTATCAGCTTGTGAAATACAGGGCTAGCCTTTGAATGCAATGTTGCAGTTACAGAGATAGTAAAGACCATTGGTTGTCTTTGCCAGTGTACTATCTCTGGTTTCTGCTTACATGCCATGGCTTCGCGAAGAACAGAGCTGAATCTTGTTTGCCCCTGTTAGCTGCACGGACAGTCAAAATGCTCTGCAAATGACAACACTGCTGCATTCTGCAGGATTCACCCAAGAAACTTTTGATTGTAAAACAACAGTTAATCAAATAATTTCATTTTTGATAACTAGCACTGGAACAATATCATCCATCAAACAGAGCATTCATTGTGCTCCTTCAGGATGATCTTGATAGAGATTAGCTGCTCAGCATTTCTATTTCCTCTTGCCTATTCTTGTAATAGTAGTGTGATTGTGTAGTGTATTTGACAGAGAAAGGAAATTTTATAGTAAGTTATGTTTCACTGAAAATACTTGGACAATCATATTACTATTAAGCCCTGTCATCCTTCCCCACGACAAAAGTATTCAGCCTCGTTGATTGCTCAAGTTTAAACTGACTGCATTTGGCTTATGGGTAACCACCAAGCAGAATAAGGGGAGTTAATCTATAAGAGTTGCTCCCTTGTTTATATGAGATAGAAGACTTTTTTACATACATGAGAGGGCTGGATTCTGGAGGCATCAGAGTGTCATTTCTTACATTAATGATTTTTGGAGAAACAATTTACATTAAAATTTCCTTTTTCTGTTGTGTGTATGTAAGAAAATACAGTGTGATCCCGCTATAGCGCGCTCCGTTATAACACGAATTCGGATATAACACGGTTGTGGTGTGGCTCCCGAAAGTTCATACACATGTATTTTTCTCGTACACAGGAAAATAATTCTTTCTTAAAAGTACGAAAAGAAACAAAAAATGTTTATCGTTTTAGGGAAGAGATCACATATGAATAATACAAGACGATCGTGGCGTGGCTCCGGAAATTTTATATGCATTTTTCTGATACATGAAAAAATAATTTTCTTCTTAAAAGTACGAAAAATAATGTGTGAAAAGTTTATTCAGGAATCATGCAGGGCTTCGCCAGTGTCGCAAATTGCGATTTTTTTTTTTCCTTATTGGCGGCAAAATATGCCATCTGGCGATTTTTATTATTGGTGGCATTGTTGGCTCTTTAAACTTGTATATACAACCATTGATTTGGAGTGGAGAAATTCAGAGGTCCCATGAAAGGAAGCCGCAAAGTTGATATAAAATGCACTGAAATTTATATATTGTTACATAAACAAATTCTTTGTCCATATTGACAAAACATCTTAACCGTGCATTGTTATATCATAATATGCTTATGTTGACATCTAGCATGAGTACTGTATGTTTTGGGATATCCGTTTTTTTTTCAAATTTACATTTCTGGTAGAGGAGATCAACTAGACGAGGCATTATCTCATAATCTATCTTTCGTTGGATTTTCGGCCGCTCGCTAGTAATTAATATATTTACATAGACTGACATTTGTATGTGGATGGTAAGAAAAATTCCTCTTTTCACTCAGAATTAAATCCTTCAGAACATTCACATTTTCTGTAATAATCCCTGTCATCAGACCAGAACACCTTGGTCTCCATCGTCGATTGACCCTTTCTTTAAATTTCTGATGCATGCGTGGAAGGCAGCATCACTCCACTACCACAAATGTAAAAAAAAACAAAGAAAAAAAACCAAAACAACAAGCTCTCATTTGCCTATTCAAATGGCAGAGAGAAACTTAACTACAATTGACCATATGACGGTCAGTTCATTTTTAAAAAAAATTTACCCAGATAAAGTAGTAGCTGAAATTTCAAAGAAAACATTACCTTTGAAGCACCGATTGTTATGAAAACGTACTAAGCAGATGGGAAAAAAATCAGTCTCAATCATGCAATACAATGTTTTGATTTTTTTTTTTTGTTGCCGCCACAATAAGAAACGGACGTTTGGTTCTCCAAAGCCGTCCTTTAGCGGTGACTTCAATAACGCATGCACCCTTCATCAAAGAAAGCCGACTACAATCTTCAATAAAAACAAAGAACCTTTCTTCAAAGGAAGTCAGTACCGGACTTAAATATAAGAAACAGAATCTGATGAATTGTTTCATCTTCCAACCTGACTGGAACAATTTTACTGTGCCTTGAAAGTTTCCTTTTTACAGGAAAAAGTTTATGCTTACGAACTCTACCGAGGACGCTTAAAACGCAAACTTTTACCGACTTGGGACGTACTGAAAAGGAAATGTGCTTCATCATTCGTTACATGATTGTGTTATTTTTTTCTGCTGAATTCAGACCTATATGACCTGTGACAAAATTATTGAATATTTTAAATCTGTGTGCATATCTTCGATGGAATTACTTGTATTGTGGATTCAATGTATGTGACGTGATTCGCAGGTGAGTACACGGTGTTGATACTTTATTAATTGCTATACATTAGACATGTATGTATAAATAGTATACACGTATATGTACAATTGCGTGGTTCTCTGAATAAAGTAAAATATTATATATGCCTTCTCTGTTTTCACTACATATGTATTTCTCATTTAATATGCATGAATTTAAGATGATAACTGTGCCAATGAAGCACATATTTTTGCGCCCGCGTTTATTACCTACACCATCACCACCCCCTCGCACATTTTTTGGGGTACATGCATCATTTTCTTCTGCTAACTGACCTGGTTGCTTATAACACGGTTCGGTCTATAACACGGTCAGGTTCTATGGCTCCCAACTACCGTGTTATAGCGGGGTCACACTGTATTCATCAGATCATATTGAAGACATTTATAACTTCCATATTCAGACAGATTTCTTGAACATACATGCATTGACATAATGCAGATATTAAGACTAATCATTATATAACCATAAGGATATGGGTTTTCAGTTCTTAGATATGGGTACGTGTATCTTGTTTGTGAAGTTACATGTTAAGCAGGGCTTAAACTAGGGGGCAAATAAGTGACCAGAATTGCATCTTGGACTGATAAGTTGCCTTATAAATGCATATGAGCAGTTTCCACTTAACCCATTGATTTAGAAAAGATTCCCAGTAAGACTTGGATTTGAGTCCTACCCATTTTTCTCTCTACCATAGTTTCTCATTTATCACAGATCTTGGGTTGCTGAAGCACCTTATCTAGGTTTGACCACATGGATGAATATCCCCTAGGGTCCAAGTGATACTAAGTATGTAGCAAGGTCATAAGGTGCACAGGGACCCCTTTATCAGTCATTTGCAATTGGTCACATTTGCAGCTGTGCTAATGAACATAATAAAAAACATAACTCATTACATAATCATCCACTTCACCTTGCATGGGTTGTTTTATTAGGCACCTTGATTAATGAAGTAGATTATCACTGACCTTGACAGTTTTATTTCAAGACAAGGTGTTCAAAGACCAATTGAAATTGCCAGACATGTACAGTTTTTTTGTAAGATCATTTCCAAGTTATACCAAATATTGCAGCTTTATAAATTAATTACAATGATCAGTCAGTGTTTGGAATTATGCACATAGAAACTGTTGAGTGAGAAGCTTATGTTGAAATAAACATATGAACAATAATTAAGTTTTTTAAAGCTCTTATGACAATGCTGCCTTTAAAAAGTCATCAATGATATATGTAGATGTTGTTCCTCAAACTTGTACCTGAATATGGTAAAATCGAATTTTTATTTTAAAGACAACATTAGACAACCTTTAATTTCAAAACATGGGTAAAGGCAATTCGATATAGATCATTTAAAAATATTTATTTACGTTGACCATAATACTGTCTACTGATATTGTAAATTAATATACATATGTGAATGAAAATTACATTTTTACTCTGCTTCTACTCCACTTTTTCCACGTACTGTCTTGCATCTCTGTTTGGAGGGAGAAGTAACTTTTTCCATTCTTCATTTGGAGGGAGAAGTTATTTTTCTCATTTTCTTCACCCTGATTTTGAGCCCCGGTGAAAGCTCCAGTGGCCTAGTGGTTAGAGTGTCCACCTCAGATGCAGGAGGTCGCGGGTTCAAACCACAGCCGAGTCATACCAGATACTTGTAAAAATGGTAATAGCAGCTGCCTCGCTTGGTATTGAGCATTTAAAGGTTAGCATTAGGACTGGTATGCCTGGTGTCAGGATAATATAACAGGGTGGAACATGATGCCACATGTCTGTGGCATGATGCTTCAGTACTAGACATCACTCTGAACTACCACACTGCAGACGTAGTGATATGACTCAAATTGTTAAAGCTATGTTAAAAATCCAAATCACACACACACACACACACACACACATGCAAGCAAGTTATTATACAATGTACTAAGAAAACAAGGGGAGTATAGCACAGTCATCATGTAAGTTTGATGGAACTCCATATTTATTTTATTATGCAGCATCAAACATACACAATGGCTGTACTGTAACATGCAGATAGCTGAACTTTACACTATGTATTTATGCCATTAACTTATTGAGCCGCGGAGATTTTTGTCATTTTCATCTGAAGTGGTGTAGAATTTGCATTTTGTAGGTTGCTTCTGAAGACATCCAGATAAATCTGCTACCTAGAGATTTTCATTTAGCCTGATGCCTGGTTGTGTTAAAAATGTCTTTTTTATTGGTTATTTCACTCACATATGTGCAGAGGGGTAATTGTTGGAGTTCTCTTTCTTTTTTGTTTGTGCTTACTGTCTTGAATTTCCTGATATTATGCTATATTTGAAGTCCATAAGTTTCAATATTAGTTTCCTGTAATTAAAATAAACTTCTGCATTAGAGAACAGTATCACTGCTCAGTAGCATTTCTGTGCACATATTCCATTGCATTATGAATATGTGAATTGTTTTTTAATTTTGTTTTTGGTTTTCTTTTTTTCTTCTTAGCCCTATGGGTGTTTGTTGGGCACAACCACAAGTTCCTTGGTCATGTTGACTCCTGTTCCTGGTCAGGTAAACTGTTGTAATCTCCCTTGGTCTCAAAGCTTATTGAATCTTCAGTTCCATGATTGAACTCAGTGTAGCAAATTGTGCATGTCCTTTAAATAGAAATGATTCCTGTGGAAGTTCTCGTATTAGAGATGTTCCATTAAAATATAATGGTACCCAGGGAAGGCAGTTTTTTCAAAATATATGCCAGGTACTGTGATTTCACAGAGTTCTTATTAAAATGATAAGAAAATTCTAAATTGCATTTATGGGTGAGTACCCTACTTTAAAAGGGCTTTCCCTGGGTCCCATGTATGTTTTAATGGAACAGCCCTTGATGTATGAGTGTATTTATTGATGTTTATTCAGTATCTTTACAGCTTTAGATACAAGTTGCAAATAAATAGTAAAGTGTTTTTAAAATATTCTGCTGAATTCAGTTGGTTATCTGGAGTCATGGTGGCTGAATGGTTAGCATGCTGGACTCGTGACTTAAAGGGTGTGGGTTCAAATCTTACTGTCATGCTGGCCTGGGTCAACAACTGTGTTGTGACCTTGGGCAAGGAACTTTACTTTATTGGCCTTGGCACCAAATAACCTACTTGTGTTGTTGTGCCCTGAAACACCAAACCAAACAAAAATCCGTAACTGATCAGGACCAATGTTGTTCAACCCCACATTAGTTGGAAGCGAGACCCAGCACTTTTCCACCAGCATAGGTAGCAGCATCAACAGTTACGGATTTGGTTCTAGTTTTTCATTTGTACATATTTTGTTAACCCCTTGAGAGATTATTATCATTCTTGGCAAGAATAATTGTGAAGCTAATACAATTCATTTTTTGCCATGCTTGCTCACCACATTTACTGTAGAGTCAAGGTACCAGTCATTGAAAATGTTCATTACTGTTTTGCATAAAGTTTAGATTCGCATTATACATGGCTTTAATCATTTTAATGGTGAGATAATTAATTCAATGACATGCATACATTCCCCAAGTTTACAGCAATAGAAAATTTGCATTGAGGTTTTGGTTTAAAGTTCTTTTTCATTTCCTAAACCATTTTATGGATTTTATTCACACTTGGAATGAATCTTTATGAAACTCAAATCATTTTGTGACACATTCTTACCTTTTAATCTTGTGATAAAGTAACAGTTATAAAAAAATATATTTCCTTTAATATTGTTCTTAAAGTTTTCTTTTTGCTTAGTTTTCCTTAAATTAATTTTCTTCATATATTGTTGAATCATTATAAAGTTACAGCAATTAATTTTAGGACATGCTCACAGTTTTACAGCATTGCTTTGATTGTGGGCTTGACATGCATGCCTTTGCCTTCGGTTGAAAATTTAATCTTTGTTTCTTTTTCCTTCAATCCTCAGATTCAAGATCCAATAGATCATTTTATGTTAGCAATTAACTATAATAAGTTGACAATTATGTTTACTCAGCCTGGAGTTTACACTATTGTCTATCCATTCTAGTGTCATTTATCATAATCATTGCATATGTTTTTTAAATTTCGTCGATTTTCTTTCTTCATGTTCTTTTCTTGCAGTAATGTATATGTTTTGATTTATGAATGTTCTTGTAAATTTTGATATTTGCAGTATTCAGCTTCTGAATTAGTGTACTATAATATAATTAACTCTGCCACTTTGTTTACAGTTCTCTGTATATTGAAGGAATCACTGTATAAGAATTTGGCTTCCATTTTAATTTATTTCTAATTTTCTTCTAATTGTACATGCTATCTATACAAATAAAAAGAAATGTGTTTAAACTTAATTTAGTTTCATATTCCAGAGTTCTTGGAGGTTTGTTTGTTATTGTAGGCAGAAAATTTGGAGTGAGGATGGGGGTGTTCCATTTTTTTCAGTAACTTGCTATACAATGTTCTTGATATTATAACATCAAGTTGGAACTAGAATAGGGACATATTAGGAATTCTTTATGTTGTGGGTGGGAGAAAGCTTCCCAATCATGCAGTATTTTAAACTTAAAGCAAAATTAAGCTAGAAAATTATAATCCCAGTTGATGACAGTTTTCTCCATGTTGATTGACCGAGACAGTTCTGATGAGCCAAAAAGCCTCTTAGCATACATGTAAATAGTGCACCTGTTAACAATGACCACCTATTCATAACATACTATTTCTGAGGAACTGGTTATGGTGAGAGTATAATATATTTTTAACCTCTGTTATAGAACAAGATCTCTTATCATCCACTAAAGGCAGCACAAGGTATGTTCTCAGGATTCGGTCGTCGGATGTCCTCCCTCATCTTTGGATCTGATCCTGGACACACAACTGGAGCTGTGAGTCACATAAAGAATATAATGGAAGCAAGGAATTATTTGTATAGGGATGGAATTAAAACAATATGCATTTAAATTGGGGTGGATGGAATGTCTTTTTATATCATATTTAGATTTTTGGTTAGTAGGAGACTCATGCAAAAAGAAACTTACATAGTTAAACAGTAAATATGGTAAATAAAAACATATTGCTAAAATCAAAACTACAGATAAAGGTAGAAAAGGGTATTCTTTATAAACAAGGTCAGTATATTCTATATTAACTGCATTCTTATAAAAAGTCAGAAACCTTCTCAGTGTATCATCACAAATGCATCACATGGTAAGCAGACTGCCTTCATTATTCAACTCTAAAGGTATTCATGAAGGTCTATCAGATGTATTCCATATCCCTGAGCCCACAGGGAGTGTGTGCATTTCATAGTTAAGGAGATATGGTTATGGAAATGACAGAGTTTGTGCACTTCATAGTTCAAGATAAATGGTTATGGAATTGACAGGAAGTGTGAGCACTTCATAGTTAAAGAGATATGGCTATGGAATTGACAGGAAGTGTGTGTACTTCATAGTTAAAGAGATTTGGAATTGACTGGAAGTGTATGCATTTCATAGTTAAAGAGATATGGTTATGGAAAATGACAGGAAGTGTGTGCACTATATACTTAACGAGATATGGTTATGGAATGACAGGAAGTTTGTGCACTTCATGGTTAAAGAGATATGGTAATGGAATTGACCAGAAGTTTGTGCACTATATACTTAAAGAGATATGGTTATGGAATTGGCAGGGAGTGTGTACACTTCATACTTAAAGATATATGGTTATGGAATTGACAGGAAGTGTGTGCATTTCATGGTTAAGGTAATGTCTAGTTCATCCAAAATAAAAATGGTGATCAACTGACATCCAGTACAGCTGCTGTGGCAGCAATCTTGAAAATCTTGTTATTGTGACTCTTCCTGAATGGAAAGTCATATTAACGTAGGGTTTTCACCAAAAGCCTGCTTATGATGGGTTGGCAACCACAAGGTGGCACATCAAGAGGTTTTGCATGCCATGCACTCTTTTACTGGTGGCACACGCTCATTCATTTTGTAATTAATCAAAAAAATATGGCATGCTATGTAAAACATGTTGCCGACCCGTCTTGTGGTGTCCAATTAGTCATCAATGAAATGATGCTGGCTGGTTTTATCAGCATGAGGTTTTTGCTGAAAGACTTCTTATGATATCTAGCTGATCCTAAATGAAAATGGTGCTGATCTGAATTTCAATATGGTTGCCACAATTGCCATTGTGAATATTTTTGTTAGGTCTATTTCACTTTAATGGTAATTGAAATGATTTTTGTACCCGAAGACTTATGACTTTTAGTTAATCCTAACATGTAATCTTTTGTTGGCACTACAGAGACACTTTTTGATTCCGATATGGTGTAAAGCCATACTACACACATACCTAACCTATCTTGTAAATGTTATTTCCACTCCTCCCAAATGGATGGTTATATCAGGATGGGGTTTTCACCAATAAACTTCTTATGATACCTAGTTGGTCCTAACTGAAAGTGCTGCCAATCTTGTATCCAATATGATTGCCACAATGGCTGTCTTTAAAATCTTGTCACTACTCCCAATGAAAAAATGATTATTATGACATACAGTTTTCACCAAAGACTTCTTATGATGTTTACTTTGTTCTGCCTTAAATTGGCACCAACCTGACAGCCAGTATGTCCACCAGAGTAGCTAATTTGAAATCTTGTTGTTGATGAAGAATATCCGAGATGGCTTCAGCACTCGCACATTAAAGGAAGAACTGGTCTTATCTTGAATTCCAGCACATTCTTTTTGTCCAGTAGCATGTAAACCCCTTTGAGGGATTAATTTATTTTCCATATGAAGGGAAGCATGTAGTTACATATTAGTTTTTATTAGATTTGGCAGACTTTATAAAGACATATATAATTATTACATTATTGACACAAAACATTTATGAATGTGATTATATGTAGCTCCATTCTGTGACTTCCTAGTCTATATTCAGTCATTGCAGGCCCCTTGTTGTGGTTCCATTCTGTGACTGCCTTGTCTGTGTTCAGTCTTTGCAGGCCCTTGTTGCTGGTGAGATGGGAGATGAGGAGCGGCCATTTTATGTCTTGTCAGGAATGCATCTGCAGAAATGGCTTGTTCAGGATGGTAACTCTGAAAGAGTGAGTCATTGATCTCCTGGAGCCATTCACTGTTGGAATTTTGCACTCATAATGGAATCCACACTCACTGTAATGGATTGTCATATTAATGTTTGCATATGAGCAATGATAAAATTTTACCTTTGTTCATTTTATTTAAATTTCCCAAATAAGTTTTCATATTTGCTATTTAGACTCTGGAATTCTCATTATCTTTTAAAGGAGCTGGCTAAATTGAAAAGTGCAAAGCTGGGTTAATACATCAATAAAACAGAAATGTTAGTGTTGTAAAGTAGATGGCTGCATTGTTTCAGTTGTAAACAAGTTTTCTTAGCTGGCTGCTGACTGCCAGTGAGAACACTGAGTGTCTTACAATGTTATAAATTTAGTTTTGTCAAAAGAACTGAAGATGTTTTTAATTCATGGGGTGAGAATCTAGGTCCATAATGACAAGTGCTGATTATTTGCAGATAGAGGAACCTCACCCATTATGTTACAGTTATAGATCATGCTCATCACTTTTTTAAAATTTTTTTGCCAGCTTCTGTACCAAATTGATGCTGAGAGAATGTTTAGAGAAAACCTTGCAAGAAAAGTATGGGTAGGTGTGAGGTCTTTCTTTCCATACTACCAAATATCTTCATCAGATATGTTACACATTCATCATATCCACTACATGGCCAATCTAGCCGCCTCAGGCTAAGTTCACCAAGTCTTTCTGGCTATTTTTGATGCCAAATCCTATCACTTATTAATTAATACTTCTGATCACACTGGCCAACATGTACTTTACAAGGACATGCAAATACTGATTTACTTTGTGCCTTTTTTCACTTGAGCAATTCCATTAAAATTTCTTACTTCAGGATAGTATATATATCATCTATTTTACTGTCTAATCTTGCTCTATCTTCATTGAAGATGAATATTTTGTACTTAAGTTGTCAAATTTTGTCGTACAGTATGCTGACTGATAATTTATTGCCTGCAAAATGATCTATGGTACTTACAAATAACTCATTATGTAACCTTTTTGTAAGTTATATTAGTTAATGCTAAGTAAATGATCACATATTCCATGTAGTCATCATTTTTGCATTTTTCTCGAGGCATTTATTTTAATTCACACTGTCCATTTCACTGTAATTTCAGTGTGATGTTGGATTGTTTGTGCTGATATTAATCCTGCAATATTAGATGTCTGCCATGATAATTATGTTGTTTGAGTTGACATCTTACTGCTGAAATAAACAGCATTGTGTAGCATATTCCCTGGTCAACTGACAGGAGAACTAGAGGCCACATTTTTAGGAATATATCACACACTTGGCAGCCCAAGAAATGCCAAAATCAATTAGAGGGATGATAACTATCTTTATCAAAGTGAAGCTATCTGATTGCTTTTGTCAATATTATATTTTGATTTGTTTCATGAAAGAAACATACTTTAACTTAAACTGACATCAGCATTACTCGGCTCCCATTGCATTTCAACCAACTGAAATGTATGTCAATGGAACTTTATCCATTTGCTTGTGTCAGAATTGAATCCATTTGGAAAAAGACATGATGAGTAAATGTAATCGAACTGTAGAAATTCCACTGTAATTTGTGGAAAACTGTCAGTGTGAGCTGCCAAGTATGTGAGATATTCCTGAAAATTTTGCCTTGCATTCTCCTGTCAGTTCACCAGGGAA
Organism: Megalonaias nervosa; assembly: GCA_016617855.1. Taxonomy (NCBI): domain Eukaryota; kingdom Metazoa; phylum Mollusca; class Bivalvia; order Unionida; family Unionidae; genus Megalonaias; species Megalonaias nervosa. The sequence continues at coordinate 17,481 of JAECUM010034451.1, forward strand.
CACGCTAAACAATGTCATTTATTTAGGTTGTAAGATATCAACCCAAACAACATAAATATTTGGGTAGACATCTGACATTGTAAGACTATGGCCATGTATACCATTGTCTTTCCTTCTATGTAGACAGCAGGTTGAGTTTTAAGTTCAATGCTTTGGTTACATATATGTGTAGAAAATGTGCATTTAATTTTCACTTAAGTGTTTCAGTAAGCAATTTTGGGACCTTTTTTGCTAGGATTTAATAAAATTTTATTTTCTACTTTTGTTTTTATTGCAATTTATAGTGAAAGGTATGAAATTAAAGTTTTCATTTTCAGTCTGCTTTTCAGATCAAAGTTTTAACATCCTCTTTTTCGTTACCTTGAAACCAGTTTTTGTTGTTTTAATGTGGTGAGGGGAAGTAATGGGAATGGTTAGGAAGAGTTGTCTCCCTTTCTCTCTCTCTCTCTCTCTCTCTCTCTCTCTCTCTCTCTCTCTCTCTCTCTCTATATATATATATGCTGGATTTGAGAGTCAGCTGTGCTTCTCTCTGATAATTTTTAATGTGTTTGGGTAAGGTATTCAGAGGAGAAATATAATTTTCTAAACAGTTTGCTTTTCCACAGTTTATTGTTCTGTCCTTTGAGATTACAAATTAAATGCATCTGATGCTATTGAAGATTTGTTTTCTTCCAGGACAAAGATTCATTTCAGTTGACAGAACTTAAGACTTGGCTTTTGGACATGCAGCAAACACAGTAAGTTTTTTTTCTTCCCCAAGTTCAAAGTACTGTGCAACTGGTTGATTTTGAAGAAAGGCATGTATTATATTATACTGCCCATGTGTTTTATTACTTGAGGTGGGGTGGGTTTTGGGGATGCAGGACACTTTGCATGATGTGGAGCTGAACACAATTCGGAAAAGCAGACATGCAGCACCATATTTTAAAACTTTGATCCCTGTCTGTGAGGTGGAGTTAAGTGAGTCTGGACTCTCTTTTAGGGTATGAAGGTCAACATAATTGAGAAAAGCGCTGAGATATACAGTTATGCTGCAGTGTTCCAGCCAGTATGTGCCATTATGGGATTTGCACATAACATACAAAGTCCCACAAAATTATGGATTTAGTGTGCCAAATGTGGCTCATATAAAATGAACAAGATACATTTTGTACCATTAATCTGATACAAGCACACCAGTCGATCTATAAATATATGAATTACTAAATGACTGTTTTATGTAAATTAAAAAATCTGTCAAGCGATTATTTTCCATTTCACTAGTCACTATGCTTGGCCTGTCTATTTTCTCTCATTGCTCAAAATCTCATTTATGGTAAAACTTGGAAAGGTCCAGAAATAATCATGCATTTGGTATATCCCATAATACATCTTGGTTGAGAATAAGCTTGGCATGCTAGCGGATTCTAATAGTCTTGCTGAAAATATGGAGCAAATCAAGTAGTTAACTTTTATCTCCATTTTATAAACATTTTTGACTACAAGGAAGTTTGTAGTTCTGTTATTTTCATAAATATTGTTCTTCCATTTACATGTTACAATCTTGATAACAGTACCATTTTGCATTTGTAAAGGTGGTGCAGTTTTGCTAAGAGGTAGATATGAAAGGACAAAGTACTGGGTTCAGACTGCATAAGTGATCAGAATGACCAGAGATGATGACTCGAGTGATCAAATCAGTACAGCTGACAAAAGTCTGAATGAGAATCAAACAGAAAGTGAAACTTCCAACAAAGAATTTTATTCCAAATTTGGCATAACCAAAAATGCCAAAAAAATCAGACACCCTCAAGAAATCATTTCTGAGCTGAAACTTTATAATGTTGGAGGGGCATAAAATTGAACACCAACTTGTTTTGCACTGCTAGAGTATTGCTGGAATCACCAAAGTTAGTTTGCTTTTCCATGCAAATTACAGTTAAATTGGACTTCATTAATTGATATCATTCTGTTATGAGGCTGATACATTACTATCCAGACCACTCTGGTGGCCTAGAGGTTAGAGCTTCCACCTCAGATGGGGGAGGTCGTGGGTTCAGTCCCTGGCCGAGTCATACCAAAGACTTAATAAACATGGTACTAACAGCTGCCTCACTTGGTGCTCAGCATTAAGAGGTTAGTGTTAGGACTGGTTGGCCTGGTGTCAGGATAATGTGACTGGGTGGGACATCATGCTAAATGTCTGCAGCATGATGCCCCAGTGCTAGACATCACTATAAACTGCCACACTGCAGACATCATAGCGATATGACTGAAAAATTGTTAAAGCTATGTTAAAAATCCAAATCACACACACACACACCATTACTATGCCACCATGGGCTCACTATTTCATAGGAAAGGGGCCAGTTGTTCCCATTTTCTTAAAACCTAACTGAAACACTGGCTGCAGAATAGTTTTGTTAAATTTCATCACTCACCTTTATACTGACAGTTTTCAATGTATATTAGTCACATCTGCTTTGTTTTCTGTGCTTTTGGTATGATGTTACTTTCAGAGAAATGTGTAAAGGATGTGCTTTTTTTTTTTTAAATCTATATCACATAAGTTGCAAGGGATGAATGAATTAAAAATGAACCAGTGATTCCAAAAAATTCAGGTGAAGGTGATGTGATTATTTTATTAAGAATGCAAAGATCCTGATAGAATTGTACATTATAGTTGTACATACCACAAAGTACTGGTGCATGGCAACTATATATTGCTTTGACAATGTATGCAACCCTATGAATCTATAATTAAAATTTCTTATTCTAAAGAACATAATGCAGATGCGAGAATTTCCTGGAAAAATCTTAAATTACAGGTTTTTACTTATTATTCCAGGATTAAAGTTGCTGTGGAACTGTACTACAGTTAATTCCCTTTCCATTTTAGCGTTAACTTGAAATAATTGCGATAGTGGATGAGTTACAACACCTACAAGCAAATTAAAACTGAATTGTCATCTTCCTTGTACACAAGATGTTTTGAATTTATATCCTGTGTACTGAACTGGTCATTTGAGTTTATTTTCATTCCTGAAATTAAGACTTCATTTCGCTCTTTTAGAGATGGAGTGACAATTCTTGGAGCAGGTGCAGACCTGGAGGCAAATCCCACTGTCCACTATGCTATAGGTAATTCAGTCCCAGATGATTAACAAAAATAAATTGTTACAATTGCTGTTTCTTCATTTTTCTGTTGCATTTTTTTCAAGTCAACATTATTGGTTGGCAAGACCTGGCAGTCATTTTTCCACCCATGTCAACAGTTTGTTAATGTTTGGGTTCAAGTTTCTCACATGCATATAACCTTAAACCCTTTAAGGTCGCTCCCCCCATGTGTGTTGTTAGTTGGCCAACCTTCCTAGGTTACTTGTTGCGACCCTAGCACTTTTTGCCCCCAAGGCTTAAAAGAAATTTCAAAAAATAATTCCCAAAATTTAATTGTGGATCTAACTGAGTTGGTTTTGGCCGTACTTGAAGCGTATAATATATTATATATACACCAATCATTTTATATATATATATATATATATATATATATATATATATATATATATATGTATGTATGTATATATATATATGTGAAACCATACCTTCCTACTCTAATTTTAAAACCAGTGCAATAAGAAACACTAATTGGGGTTGGGGGCTAATTGGTGGTCAAGGCAATGTCTTAGTCATGAAAACTTTGCGTTAATGTTTTGGGGAAAGATTTTTTAATTGGCTTATATTTCTTACACTCCTGAATAGATTTTGATAATATTTGGTATTAATCATTATGAAGCTAAGACAGTTTATTCTATGAAATCCTCATTTTTAAACTCACCTGGCCATAAGGTCAAGTGAGTTTTTTTGTATTGCACTATGTCCATTCAGCTGTCCATCAACAATTACTTGCTTCTGCTCTGTAGATCATATTTCTGGTCTGATTCCGATCAAACTTGGAATGTGTTTTTTTTTCAACTTTAATATCTTTGACCGTTTGATAATGAGCAAGATCCATACATATTAATGAAACTTATATGAATTAGCAAATTAATAGACCTTTGGGATTCAATTGAATAGTCTTTATATTTTGGGGAATGAATTTGCTTTGTTGTGCTTAAAATCCAGGTAGATAATGTTTGTCCATTTCTGATGCAAAATTTAAATCCTTAATATTTGAGTCCACCTCAGTGAGGTAGACTTATGTATTGGGGATCAATTGGGGATTGCTCAGTCAAACCATGGGTTGATTCTGTGTCTGCAAAGATGTACACCAGTAACATCAGAAGGACACAAGTAACCTCAGATGGACGACTGTAACCACAGATGGACACCTCTGACCTCAGTGCCAATCAGAACTTGTATTATTTCATATATTAAATATTCTTAGCCACACATTATTTTAGATTTATGTTTGATATTTTTGGCCTTTAATACAAATTACAAAACAATAACCCATTGTGTTTTTCTCCTGAACACCTGTCATATTTAATTGCCATCAGTAACCTAAATATATGGACAATCCAATTTTTCAAATGCCTACCCAAGAACTTTTCTAACCATAAAACAAGTTTTAATTTTTTATTCTTTTTCTTTCTTTCTTTTTGTAAATTCCTAATTTTTTTCATGTTCTGCCCAGACCACATTTGATTTCATTCATGATAACAGTATTAGATATCACACTTGTTTAGATGTTTACTGTTTCTCCTTCGAATACTTTCCGCAATCACATTACATTTGCAATATTAGCCTGCTACCTCACAAATCCAGCCCTACAAGAAGACAAAAATAGTCTTTTAGATAGAAAAAAGGCAGTAACTCTTACCCATTACCTCCCCTTGATACCACCAGGGGTCGCCAGTTTTTAGCTTCACTCTGCCAAGACCCATGCAGTGCAATAGTCTCTGACAATCCATCCCTTTTGTGATCCTATGGACCCATCCAGCGTTCTTTTATGGTGTGGATTTATTGATTTACTGCAGGTTGTATGCTTTATTTTACAATTTCTGCCAATATTTTGAGAGATTTGTCATTTATTGGGACTTCGTCTTGTAGGACCACTGTCGCACCACACTATCATTGACCTTACACAAGGTCATTATGGGTTAGCTTACATTAGACTTTATTTGCTTACTCCATCAGAGCTCTTAATAGTAAAATTCTGAAGTTTACTTTATAATTATGCTTAATTTGTTTGTATTTCATACTGTTCTGATAGAATTATGGTTTAATTCTTAACTAAGCGTGTGGCATAAGTTTTAAACAGGGCCATAGGCTTCTTATATGACACTTCACTGATCTGTTAGTTACATAAATGTTTGTAGCGACCTAGTAATTTCAACACATTACTAGTTTCTGCTTTAGTTTCTGTGTCTTGTGTCATTTCAGTATATATATCAGTTCAGAGCATGGAAGTTTACCATGACACCTGTTTTGTTTATGTTATGTATACATGATTTCTGTTATACAGTGTCTGTAATGTGGTGATGACAGTGTTTTGTTTCAGTGACCTTGCAATTTCAACATATTACTAGTTTCTACTTAGATGTGTTTCTTGTGTCAGAGCATGGTAGCCTACCATGACTCTGGTTTGGTTTTTAGTATGCACACATTGTCCCTTCTTTATTAACTATGCATTCTGCTTAAGCTTACTATAGGACCATACATTTATGATATGACATGTTCACTAGACTCTTAGTTACGGCAGTGTTTTAGTGACCTAGTAATTTCAACCCATTACTAGATTCTGCTTTAGTTTGTGTCTTTTGTGTCATTTCCGCAGAATATTAATTTAATTGATCTATATGCTGATTCAAAGCTCGGAAGTCTGCCATGACTCCAGCTTTATGTTATGGATACATTGTTTTTGATATACAGCCTCTATAATATGTAGTCGGGGCAGTCTGGGCTGCTGAGTTAGATGATTTATGCTATTAGCTAGTTAGTCATGTACTAATTTGCTAATCTATGCTTTGTTTTCTCTCATCTTGTGTCGTTTCAGGAGGAGGAATGTTTACTACAAGCATGACAGGCATGTGCACAAAAATTGCCCTGATCAGCATTGAAGGGAAGGAGCTAAATATGCAGTGTTTGGTCGGAAAACTCGTGCACTGCTCTACTTCAGAAAGCGGCAGAGGGGAAAGAGAGATGGTCAAGGTCATGGCAGGATACCTCTGACATCCTTAGTCTCCATCCCAGACCAACACATACAGTTATGTCAGGGGATGGAGAGGATAAAGGAGGGAATCATCCGTTGCTGGATAAGATGAGTCAGTCGGTACAGCAGTCGAAGTTGCATTAACATCAAAATGAGCAACACATTAGGGTAATATTCCCCAATTATAGGCAACCCAGATGGGGTAAGCCTCCAAATATGTCAGAGCATGGCGGGCAAGTTAGGGTGCATGGGATTAATGATAGATCAGCTGGACCCAAATAATAATAATAACACTGCCGCACCAACACCAGCCAACACTGACAGTCACCCCGACATTAATAGCAGTCCAGCCATTCCAGCATGGAAACCTCTTGGTCTGAATGGTCCAACCACACAGTGTTTACAGGGATCTTTTTGACAGATCCAGCTGTCTAGCTGGGCAGCAGGCAACATATCATTATCTCACCAGAAATTTCGATGAGAAATCTGCCTGTCTAGCAACGTCTTTGGAGTGACTGGCACATGTGCATGTCGGACCAACATATATGCAGCGATGGTGCTGGAAAGGCTGGCAGTGCAGCAATGTCGACAGTGCAGGAAAGAACAGTGATGCCAGCAGTGCTGGAAAGGCTGGCAGTGCACGCTATACAGACAGTGTGGAAAAGGCCTGTGATGACTGCAGTGCTGGAAAGGCCGGCTGTGCGGCGATGCCGACAGTGCTGTCTTTACTGGCAATGCCGGATATTAGAGTACTCACAGCTTATTCTCAAGGGAGAACTCATGTCTTGCACAGATACAACCAAGTGGTGTTGTCAAGGCAAACCAGTATGACTTATGCTGAGCTTGAAGCTGAGCCAGATGAGAACCCAGTGCACAGTAAGGGTGATGAGTCATCGATAGTCACATGTGCACCTACATCGACCCCTATCATGCAATAGTATAGCGACTGTATGAAACCGATTTGAGCTCACTGGACCTCCCTCTTCCCTCAGAAATGGTGTGAGCTGACCCAAGTCAGTCAGAGGAGCTTCGGGTTTTGTTCATCAACAATCCCCTCACCCCTCCACATGATACAATGTCATATCGGGAGATGGATGCCTTTCGATAACAGATTACGGTCACTCATAAAAGGTGCCAGAGCTTGTTCTAAGGACACATTCCCCAATGAGTTACTCAAGATTGTAGCTTTTGAATGCAGACAGAAGTTGGAGGCCCATCATTGTCTGAAGTCTCCTCACCTTATTCAAGACAGTATCCACCCCGTCTGTTGCTAGATTCCACGTTCCGCTTACTGTTACAATGTTATCAACTCACCGTTTTTCCCTTCAGCCCTCATCAACCCTTGGGCTTTCACTTACACAAAAGATTGCACCGTCTCCCTGTTCCGGGCGACATAATCTACATCGACAGCAGCATACTTCAGCAGTATCTTAAAGAAAAACATGGTAAGATCTATCTTATAACAAGGCGGAACGATCACCCTTCTTTTCTAGATTATCTAGGCCTTTTCATGAACTGGGAGAGTCTAACTCTGTACATCTCAGAATTTCCTCCATTTGGGCATGGGCTTCTAAACCACCGGAATTTGGTGCATCCCCTTGTGTTCACACTCCTAAAATCGTCAAACTTGTCGAGTCTGTTTCCATCAGGACTTGGATTTCATCAGGAGAGTTCTTGCAACTCATCGGCTATTATACGGCAGCAGACTTGACCCTCTTTTAGCTGCCTTGTTATAGGGGCTTTGCCAGCACATTGGCACCTCATTGTAAGTCCTGTTAATCAAGCAATCATGGTCACACCTAAAATTCAATCATCCCCATGTTAGTCGGGCAGTCCAGGCTGGCTGACCATTGGAATCCAGCTGAAGAACCCCAGGCAGAAATAACATAAAGTACCACTGCCATTGTAGATGGTGGGAGTATCCACCTGTTGCTGACCTTCACTACTGTTAGCGACACCTGGGGAATGCCCTCTGTGCATCAGTATCCTAGAATGAAGGCTGTCTATATACCTTTCATTTCTGTAATGATCAATCCTGGGGCAGAACTGTCCTCTTTTGATCCAATAACACTGTGGTGGTGACCTATGTCCTCAAGCAGGGAGTCTCCACTCCATATCAACTTACGAATCAGACACCTTTCTGGCTGCATCAGTGGCTTCGCCAAGGATCAATCCAGAAGGGATCATGTCCTTCACACAGAATGGTCATCACTTGGATTCACACACTTCAAGGTGGCATCAACAGTTACCCACCTTCGTCTCTCCCAGTTCCAGACACAGCAGCTCAGGCCATGAGATGCACTGTCAGCCATCTGGGAGTGGTTTTACCAAACCTTCATATGTGGAGAGAATCTCAAGAGTAACCATACATATCGCCCATCTGTGTGCCTCTATACATCAACTGGCTGAATTTCTCAGACTCTGATCTTGAAGGAGAAACAGTCAGGCCCCAATTGCTTCCAGATTCTATCACCTTTTGATATTGGACAATTCTGGCATCATGGCAACATGTTTGGCAGGATAGAGACCTATCGGATCTTTCAGACAATATTGGTCTCCTTGACCAATATTCCCTATTTGTTCCAAAGGGATCCAATCTGGGGTTTTTAACATAGCTAGATTTTAACCCCTTGAACCTCTAGCCTACACAGTACTCAAGTCACTATCATACAGACCATGTTTACTGATAGCTTTAGCTTTAGCATGCAGTGTAAGAGGGCTGCATCTCGCTTTGTGTTCACCAGAATTCTCTTCAGTTCAGATCGGAGGGTTTGGTGGTTCTCATGATAACATCGGGCTTCATAGCCCAGAGCAAATTACTGTCTGTTGGTAGTCAACCAGTGTCCCTGCAGCCATGCAAGATTCTGTGATCTCGGACACATTCCAACATCATGGCAAATGTGACATTGGGCATAATAAATGTCTCTCTGATCTGTTAGACAATTTTTATCTCCAGCAACCAAAATCCATAACATTGTTTCCAAAATGAAATTTGTCTTGGGTTCTAACTTGGCTGAACTCAAGCAAGTTTGAACCTCTCACTTATGCTTCGCTAAAGTTCCTATCTTACAAGACCTGCTTCAGGGTTCGACACTAATACAGGTCCGCTGGCCCAAGGCCACCAGACTTTCAGAAGGACCACCACTTTTCTGAAGCTGGGTGGTCCGTCGGGCCTGCTATTTTCAATTGTGAATATTGAAGTTATATCTGTTCCATGTTATATGATTGTATAAATCTTTCTTTTAATAATAAACATGTCCGACACGCCGAAAAGCAAAAGCGAAATGAAGTTAAAACAAAGATGATGCCTATGCCATTTACAGCAAAGTACATTGTCATTTGGGCGCTTACCATAAATTGTCATTTGGGTGCTTACTTCGTAACCATATAAGAGCATCAAGAGTACAGGATTGACTTTTTTGTTATGCATTTTCACCTGTTTGAAAAATGTGGAGATTTTTTGATAATGTCTCTCCGCCACCCAAAACGATGGGAAACTCGAAGTACAACGTGCGTCTGATAAAACCAAAAAAGAACGAAAATTCTAAGAAACTTGGAAGCATGAATTTCCGTGGCTAAACCACAAGGAGAAAGATTCACGTGTTCAGTTTGTTCTGCATATGAGTATGATACAATGGGAATATTTGTAGTTGGCTGCAGACACTTTAAAATTGATACAGTCATCAGCGAGCCACAAAAGGAATAGCTTAAAAAAGAAAGCTGAGAAGGCAACCCCTGGCTATTCTGAAGGCGAGATGTCCGTTATGTTGGTGAAAATGGCAGCCTTTGAAAAACGTGTCTTGTTTAGAAATGCTCATTTTGTTGCGAAACATTGACACACATATACTATGTGAAATTATGTGAGTTGGACAAGGCGAAAGGTTTGTAAATAGCCAGTACCTACCTGACAGACAAATACTGTCAGAAATTTATCAGGGCTATTGCCAATACTTGTAAGTCAGAACAGGACCATATCATTAACTCCAGTCAGTTTTGTCAGTTATTAGTGATGGTTCCACTGTTATGTTTCCAAAGAGGCAGACATTGTATATGTTCATTCATCTTTCGAGTGCGAGGTAAATGTTATTAACTTTCATTTTATATTATTGAATTTAAACTATTAAACTAGAAATTTAAACTGTTAATCCAGAAGTTTAAATTTAGATCCATTCCATTTATAATATTGTAAACTCTTAAACCAGCAATTTAAATTTTATATTCATGACATTTATTTATTGTTAACTCATAAACCAGCAATTTAACTTGAGATCTGTTCTTGTTTATTTAATTTTGTTAATTCAACAATTTATTATTCCTTCTTAGATTTAAACTCATTTTAGTGGTATAAAAAATATACCCATGGCACTCAGTAACACCATCAGTCATGCTATAGTGGAATTTATGTCAGAGAGATATGGGGATGAATGCATGAAAAAGATTGTTGCAATGGGAATGGATGGTGCATCAGTGATGTTGATGCTGCTGATGATGATGATTATGATGACAATAAATACCACTCACAGGATTTATCAGCATTACAAAACAAACATTTACTTTGCACTCGAAAGATGAATGAACATATACAATGTCTGTTGATGAATTTAATGTAAACTGTAATAAAATAACTGGATGTGTGTTTTATTTTATTGTATAGATTACACAGTTTTTATTCAGTAGCACCATAAAAGAGAAGGACCTTCTATCAGTCAGAAGGATCACCAGTTTTCAAAAGCAAGAAGTCCTGCAGGCTTCTTACTTCAAAAAGTCAATGTTGAACCCTGTGCTTCCTGATAGCTTTAGTTTTTGCATGCAGGGTCAGTGAGCTACATGCCCTTTAAGTTGACTCGAACTATCTTCTGTTCAGTTCGGATCATTTGGTAATCCTCCTTACACAACCAGGCTTAGTTGCCAAGAATCGATTGCTGTCCATAGGTAACTGACAAGTCGTCATTCATCCTCTCTTTTCCATAGACAAGTCGAGAGCGGCAACCATGCAAGATCCTATCAGTGCCTTCAACTACTTGAGATGCACAGAGACAGGTCGTGGCATGAGCAATGCCTTTTCTTACATGGCTTCCTGCTGAGAAGTTTTGAGCTATCTCTGTGAGACAGAACACATGATATCACCCTTCACCCCCTTTATTCGTGGCTGAAGAGGGTCATACGCTTGGTATACTCTGACATCTCACCAGATCAGAGTAGCCTCGTTTAGATTAAAGCTCAGAAGTCTCAAGCCATCTCTGAGAGCCTCGCTTTTGAACACAACATTTCGATCTGCGATATTGTAGAAGCTATTGGCTGGCATGCAGAGTCAACCTTCTCGAATTTTGCCTCGGAGACTTACAAAATTTGGATTTGGGAGGGCCAGTGGCAGTAGCACAGATGGCCACCAAACCCAACTAGATCAATCAACAGAGCCTGTTAGCTTTGCAGGATTCACCAGAGAAGAATTTTTATAGGTGAGAAGACTACAACTTCATCTTCTCAACCATATGAGTCCCAGATCAAGGGATCCCAGGCAGTGTTTCTTGGATCATTAGGAGAAGGGTATATCCTCATATGGGGAATCCAACCACTCATTCCCCAGAAGGATACCAGAGGTAGAGGTCAGATGCTCAGCATCCCCTCCTCCTATTATTTATTCTCCTAATGTAATGTGATTGGGGAACATATTCAAAGGAGAAAGTAAATTCTGAAGTAAATTATGTTTCTCCGAGAATTCTTAACCAAACCACATTATTAAAAACCCTCCCAACCACCCTGCTATGTGAGCATCTGTATTAGTGTCTCACTCGGCTAAAAACTGAATAGCTGGTGGTATCTAGGGGAGGTAATGTGTAAGAGTTACTGCCCTTTGTCTCGTAAGAAAAGGATAAGACGATTTTTGTCTTTTAGTAGGGCTGGAGGCTAATATTCTTCACGTAATGTGATTGGGTAAGTATTCTCAGAGAAACATAATGTACTTAAAGCATTTACTTTCTCACAATATTTTTTTAATGCTTTGGGACATTAAAAAGCATGATTCAAAAATGGCTGCCTTTACATGCCCTTTGCCAGTCTTGCTCATGTCAAAGTTATGGCAAGTTATATCAAATGCAGAGTATTTAAGTACAGAGAGTATATATAATTTGTTAAAATATCATGTTGTTGAATAATACTGACATGGTCTTTTAAAAAGGAATAAAACTAAGTCATGCAAAAGTTGTTTGCTTTTCGTAAATGGAGGGAGCAGTATGAGCTTTTAAAAAAATCATTTTCTGAGCAACCAGTCCATTTATTTTAGTTTGAAACTGGAAAAACACATTTTATTTAGTTCTCATAGACAATGTGGCAACTAACTGTACCAACATGAACCATTATGAAGATAAGACAGATCATTCAGCAATATATGTTCTTCCCATTTGACCTTGGTGTCAAGTTCCCAGAATTTGCAATAAAGTTTTGGTTAAAGTTTTTAATTTTTTTGCATTTCCTAAAGCCCTTGGTGGATTTTCTTCATAAATGATGTCAATCATTACAAAGCTAAGCCAACTCATTCTGCAACATGTTGACTCACTGCTTTGGCCATGGGGTCAAGGAAAATTTATGTTAAGGTTTTGTTTTTTTTTCCTAAACTGTGTGATAGATTTTCATTTGCTATATTTCCTAAGCCCATTGATGGATTTTCTTTATACTTTGGATGAGTCATTATGAAGCTAAGATGATTCTGTAATATACATGCTTGTCCTTTTAGTTTTGGGGTCAAGGTCATGGGCATTTTTTAAACTTCTATTGCCTAAACCACTTGATCAATTTTCTTCATGTTTGGATAAATCATTATGAAACTAAAACAATCCATTCTTTAACACATACCATGGAGTCATTGTCACAGTCATAGAAAGGGGCCCTAAAAGGGGTCTAAAGCCCTCGCCTCTACAGATCACTGCCATCTCACCTCTGTCCGCATAGGTGGATGCTGGAGGTCGACGGTTCGAACCCTGGCTGAGTCATACCAAAGGCTTATAAAAATGGTACTAACAGCTGCCTTGCTAGTTGCTCATCATTAAGAGGTTAGTGTTAGGACTGGTCAGCCTAGTGTTAGGATAATGTGACGGTGGAATATCATGCTTCATGTCTGCGGCATGATGGCCCAGTGCTAGACATCACTATAAACTGCCACACTACAAATATCATAGCGATATGACTGCAATTTTTTTAAAGCTACATTAACAATCCAAAACACACACACACACACTCATTCCACATGGGTTCAAGTCTTGGGCTCACCTAATACGGGTATGTCAGAAAGCTGCCAGTAGTTTCCCATGGGTCGGTGGTTCTTAATGAAGTTTTGCCTGGATTCTTCCTCCACCATAATTCTGGCCACCATGTATAGCCTATCTTGCACTGAAAAATGGTATTAACCGAAAACAACAGCAACAACATAGAAAATGTACATTTAGGTTTGGTAAAAGTATTTTCGTTGGCATCTATTTTGTAAACATCTTGATGGATTTTCTTCATAATTTGGATGGGTCATTATGAAGCTAATATGATTCATTATATGAGATGTTTGCATGTCCTTTTGACCCTGAGGTCAAGGTCAGTCATAAAAAATTGGTATTAAGTTGTTGATTGAAGTGTTGACGGAATTTCTTCATATCCTGCATAAGTCAATATGTAGCTAAGATGATTTATTCTCTGACATGCATGCTTCATGATATATCTCTCTCTTAAAAGGAAAATTACTTGATTATTTTTTGTTAAACTGCATTTTTTCCGTTACTCTGCATAAATGATGTATGTACGAAGCTCTTTCATTTATCATATAGTATGGATATATATAGTGTATGTATAATATAAAGTTTTTATGTAAGATATTAATGTGCACTTGACCTACAGTGTAGCACAAATTTATTAGTAAAACCATTTTTTATCTACTTCTTTGTAACAATATGTCAGGTTTATTTTCCACTAGCACTTGAATTTCACAACTCTGTAATATTATTGTTAATAACTAAGTAAGAAAGCTTATTATCTTCAGCAATTTTGATTTTACTCTTTTCAGTCAACATATGCACTTTGACTAGTGGTACCCCATCAGCTCCCACAAGCTTTACTGTCCTGGACTATAAGCTACAATATGAGGTTAGATGTCTTGTCATTCAGATATTGTATTATCAGGCGATATCCTTGATGGATCTTGTATTAAGACTACAGCATACCTTTGTGAACCTATAGAAAATATATTTTCCAGAGTAACAATTATACATTTAGACTCTACCAATATTTTTTGGAGGGTCCTTCTAGTGGCATTGCCAGACTTTACAGATTTTTTATTATTTTTGTCTCCAACCTTGGACACATTCATCATACACATAGACATGCTGCTGCACACACACTTTCAGAGATATTAAATGTCATTATATTTAGTTACTCCTTTATGTATTTTTATACCCACAGCATCGGTGTATAGTAATTCTTGTGTGCATCCATCTGGCCAGTTTACAACTGCTCCTGCATTTTTTTTTATTTTAGAGTTATGGCCTTTATGTTTTGTAGATTAATTGCATTGTATGACACAATCTTATTAGTGCAGCTAGTCCCACAGTTTAGTATGGATTGCCACACAAAAAGTTGGTAAATATTATGGTAATCAACTGAAAACGTACATATCGACAAATCACTTCACCCCTGCAATTTTTGTTAGGGTTATTGCCCTTTTAGTCCTGCATGAAGTTTGAGACATAACCTTGTGAATGCCGGTTATCTTGTAGTTTATTATCAATTGCTGTGAAACTTGCTACATATTACGGTCCTCATTTAAAGATGCAGATATTGACATCTTGGTATTGTCTTGATTTGTGTAATTTATTGCCTTTTTCTACATGCAGCTGAATCCAGTGCATGGATTACTATGAAACTTAGCACATATTATGGTCATCAGAAGAAGAAATGCATGTTGACAAATAATTGTAATCACACAATTTTCGTAAGAGTTTTGCATTTTTTTAAACTATAGGCTCATCTTCGTCATTTGGTAGGAGTATAGATGTTGGGGAATTGTGGTGTAATATATGGGGAAATTGGCCATTACTTCTCTAATGTGAATATAGTTGAATTAAGTGATGTCTTAATTTTTAAATTAATCCATTACAGGAGAATTTGGAATATGAGCTGTTTAGCTATCAGTTATTGAGAGTGGATGGAGATGAAATATTTATCTATGATGACCAGAAGATTATCATCTGTTCAGGTACAGTATTTCATTTAAATGTGAGCAGTCACAATTTCACTAGGTTTTTTTTTTTTGTGGTTTTTTTATTTTAAAGAAAACTCCCCTTTATTTAAAAAATAAAAACACAGATCTTCTGTAGATACATTTTATTGTCTAGCCTAGGAAACAGCAAAGAGTGTTTTTTGGTTTTGTGCAGGCTACTCACAGTCTTTAACACATACTATTTTCACAGTAATTGATGCAGAAATAAGTCACAGTGACATTTTTTACAAGGACTTTGTTGCATCAACTTGTTATAGGGTTTGGGACATATTATCAATCTGTCCTATAATTGTAAACCCCCTTCTTCAGTACATGTTCAGCTAAAAATTGATTTTATTGTACTAGCTACTTTTGTTATATCTTAGTGACTTGACAATATTTTTTATCCCAATTAAACAAACTTTTAAACCTCTTATAAGTTAAAATGTTTGTTAATTAGAAACTTTGAAATTGAGTTTTTATGTGCAAGTAGTATGAAAGGTTGCTTTATAAAAGTAAAAAGAAACTGTAATTCATGTTATGTGCAATTAATTCTTTGTTATCCCAGCAGAATTGTTAATTAGGATTTGATATGTAATGTGATGGCAGTTCATTATTATCATTGCAGTCTGTAATGCCACATAGAATTATTATACCTTCTTTGGCTATAATTGACTAGTTAGTAAGTTAACTATGTGAATCATTAACTACTTGGCAGTGATCCTGTTGATCATTGTTTAATCTGACTGTGAGCTTTGTGTGTAGTATGATGTAACTAGCCATTTGATTCTTAGAGCCTTTGTGTAGCACTCTCCCGATTTTTAAGGAGGTCCTGGAATCCACATGGAATTTGAATTCAATGAAAATATCATGGAAACCTTGAAAATTGCTTTTTGTCATAAAACGTCCTGGAATTTGATGGTAAAAAAGCTAAACTAAACATCTTATTAGAGAAATTACAGTATTTTTCCACTGCAACTTTGCAGTGACTGATTGTCGTATTACATTGGTAGCCATTGTTGATTCTGGTAACTATGAGACTTTTGCACATGTGCCTAATCATTTATATGCATGTGCAGTCATTGATTTCCTTTTTCTGCACTGGAAGTTTCTTCATTCTTTCATCCCAATTTTTTTTTAATAATGTTTTAAAATGCCACACTGTAAAACATTGTTCAATAATGCATGGTTAGAAGATGAGCCTTTTTATGGATGGGTTCAGCAAGTAGTCTTTTAAAATTCAAAGCATTCTGTGGAATGTGTTAAAGGTATATCAACATTTGAAACATGGGAGAGGCCACCTTGATATCACATGAAATTGGAGACACAATATAAACACTGCAGAGCAGCAAACAGTGTCAACTGCTATATTGTGTCTTTAATCAGAGAATCAGGCTTTAAAAAATGACTCTTGAAATTTTCTCCTTAAATCTCCTGGAAAACTCCTGAAATATAAAAATCATTTTGTGCAGGAACCCTGAACATGATCTAACTTGCCAGTTGATTTTTAGAGCCTTGTGTGTAGCATGGCATAACTAGCCAGTTGATTTTTTGCCGTGTGTTTAGCATGGTGTAACTAGCCAGTTGAAGTTTTGTTTTGTGTGTAGCATGGTGTAACTAGCCAGTTAATTTTTTTGTCTTGTGTGTAGCATGGTGTAACTAGCCATTTGATTTTTTGTCTTGTGTGTAGCATGGTGTAACTATCCAGTTGATTTTTTGTCTTGTGTGTAGCATGGTGTAACTATCCAGTTGATTTTTAGAGCCTTGTGTGTAGCATGATGTTACTAGCCAGTTGATTTTTTGTCATGTGTAAACTAGCCAGTTGATTTTTTTGTCTGTGTGTAGCATGGTGTAACTAGCCAGTTGATTGTTTGTCTTGTATGTAGCATAGTGTAGCTATCCAGTTGATTTTTTTTCTTGTGTGTAGCATGGTGTAACTATCTAGTTGATTTTTAGAGCCTTGTGTGTAGCATGATGTTACTAGCCAGTTGATTGTTTGTCATGTGCGTAGCATGGTGTAACTAGCCAGTTGATTTTTTGTCTGTGCGTAGCATGGTGTAACTAGCCAGTTGATTTTTTGTCTTGTGTGCAGGGGTCAAGCTCGACTTGAATTTTCAGGAGAAGTGACTTCTCCTTTTGGACAGAACAGGGAGAAGTGAGAGCTCAACAAGGAGAAGTGGACGCGAAGCAATATATATATATATATATATATATATATATATATATATATAATCTTATTTGAATTATGCCCTCTATTTCCCAGTATGCATATTTGAATTTAACACTGGATTTAAGCAATACTTTATTTTCAAGTCAAAAATTATCTGAGTTATTTTAGTCATATGACTAAAAGAGAATAGAAACTACATTGTAACAAATTTTAACTGAGTAACCATATTATGTTATTGTAATTGCAAGTTAGTAAAAATGCTTAATCAACTTCCCTCAATCAGTTTTTTAAAAGTTTCTTTATTTTTTTTATATCTTTTCTCAATAATGGCACTTTCAGAGATTTCTAAATGCTTTTGAAACAATCCCTGTACCTTGTACATGAGGGCTAATGCACATGTGTCTTCAAATCATAACTGTTCTTCCACATTTCTTTGTTGTGGATAGCAGATAAAACATTACCGTAACTATTCATACATGACACACTAAAATGCATAAAATTACAGACATGGCTCCTTTATAGGTGGTATATGAACTAAACCCTTCTTTCCAACCAAATCAACACAGACATAACTACATCTGTATTTAGAAGGAGGGGTTTTTGTAATGTGTAATTAATCGCATTGCTTCATTACAACGGTCCATTGATAGGATTGCAAATTTATGGTTTATTTATTTGCCTATGTACTTGTAGTAATTTTAGGCATTGGTTAAATAGTATCTGCTTTGCTGTTTTTTTTCCGTATTTTCACAAATTGGAATTGAGTCAGATAACAGCTTTGACCTTACGACTCTTATCCTAGCGAATTCCACACAGTAGCATTGTCGCATGCGTTTCTGACCTACATAATTGCATTTTAAAGTTAAATCGTAAATAATATAATACCTAGACTTTGCTTTCTATGAATTGTACATTTTTCTGAATATATTTGCCCAATGATTTACGAAAACAGACAATCTAATAAACTGGTACTTACATTATTTCCATGTTACTGGTTCACTTAACAGTTTCAAACTAATTTTATGACAAAGTAGTGTACAAGAGGCAGTTAAACTATCCAGATCACCAATTCTGATCTTAAAACACAAATTGCTATTTACATAATATTGTTAAAGCTTCAAAACACAAGTTTGTATGTTTTATCATTGAGGGATAACATGCGGAAATTGGGCAGTGGTACTGCTGCTAACTTACTCAGGAAAGGGTTAATGGTCAATCTATGGAATTCTGTTAAGTATCAGTCAGCTATCAAAACACATTCCTATGAATGTGCAAGAGTTTGTTTGTCAGCGTAATTGAGATCAACGCTACAACACAACACTGGAACTAACCTGGCTAAGGTGAGGGGGCATCTCAAAATGTATGGTCAGTCAATGTAGCTCAAAAAACAATACAGGGCAAAGTCGTTTTCGCTTTCCTAACAGAAGAAGGTGAAGTTTACATTTTTGTGACTTAGCCACCCACTTTGCCTGGTAGCATGACCCCTGGTGTGTAGCATGGTGTAACTAGCCAGTTGATTTTTTTGTCTTGTGTGTAGCATGGTGTAACTAGCCAGTTGATTTTTGTGTTGTGTGTAGCATGGTGTAACTAGCCAGTTGATTTTTTGTCTTGTGTGTAGCATGATGTTACTAACCAGTTGATTTTTAGAGCCTTATGTTTAGCATGATGTGACTAGCCATTTTTGATTTTTAGAGTCTTGTGTGTAGCGTCATTTAACTAACCAGTTGATGTTTAGAACCCCAGGTCTGTCAGACATAGAAGACACTAATAGCTTGGTAATGTTTACTATATAACACATAAATTTAGGCCATTTTAATGTTCTTGGCAAAGGGCTGTTGAATTCTGTGTATTTGTATGTAAATTGTAATAGAAGATCTGGAATTTTGTGGAAGTTAATATGCTGATTAAAGGAGAGTCACTAGATCTCTCACACGATCCTACTTGTACTTGCTGTTAGTTTATAAACTATTTTATGATCACTAAAGCATTTATGTTAGGCAGATATTAATTTATTTTGGCAGATGCAAATGAACTTGGTTGTTCCTCTGGCAGCTCCTCTTGATGACAGTTGAAAGAATTTATGCATTATCATTTTGAACTGTGAACTTTAATTCTGAAAACTATGCTTTAAATTCTGTTTCAGCTTCTGGAACAGCAGTTGAGGAGTTAAACCCCCCCGGTGGAAAGATTATTGGGGCAGGTTTGTAAATTTACCCAGTTTAATATGCAGTATATTAGGCAATTGTTTTTGTGGGGAATGTTGGCATATTTGGTGAATATGGGTGTGATTTTAGTATAGCACTTTTTGTTTTACTATATTTGGAGGTAAATATTAGATCGCTCAGGATGGATTTTGAAGACTTCATGTAAGTGACTTTTGTCTCCAGAAGTGCACACACACTTCTAAATCCCATGCCAAAAATGTTTTTATTGGCACACACAATAATATAAAAATCATGTATATTGGTTTGGTGTTTGGAGTTGGGCGGCACAGCAGAACTAGTTATTTAGTTTGGAACCAGTTGGAGTAAAATGCCTTCCCAGGCACACACCATAGCAGACAACCTGGGTTGATCCAAGAGTCAAACCAGCACCTTTTTACAGTTTCCATGCAATAAGGAAATTGTGAAAATTTTTGGCAGAATGAATAGGTATGTTCCTGACTGAATCTTCACCACTGCAGCCATTTTGAAGAATTTTTATCACTACACCTGAATGGATGATCAAATCAGGATGTTGTTTTACCTAGTAAAATCTGACTTCTAGAGAATGACAATAGCTTCTTAAGCAGACTAAATACAGTTATTTTTGTGTTAAATGCAAAAACAGTATTAATAAATGATTGTTATCTACACATTATCCAAACTCCACTCTGATAAGAAAGAATGTGTTGCTATTGTTTTACATCTTTGATAGCCAGTCACAGTAGACACGTATATAGGATACTGACTATAAAGCACTGCTGCCAAGTGTCCCATTTTTTCAGTATTTGTCCCTTAATTTGGACTTGAATACGGGTGTATGTTTTTCTTGTTAAAAATACATTTTTTAATTTAAAAAATTAATTAAAAATTTCCTTGTAATTTTCTGTTTATAACAGGCATCTGGTTCCATTCTGAGAATAAATATGGCTATAGAGTACTAAAATATCATTGGTGCATTAGAAATCGAGACTACCATGTCTTTAACCACCATATTGGATTTTGCAATCAGTTGTCACTATTACTGTATCTCATCTTTCATAATATCCAGCTTCTAGTAATGTTTCAAAGGAAAGCAGAAGATTCAGAATTTTCTCCAGCAAAGAAATGAAAACAAAACTGGAAGGACAACTATGCCGTCTTGTTTAGATTTGTGACACCATCTAGCGAAGGAGAAAAACTTGCATTATGCAAATTATGTAATTGTGATTTTGCTAATGGGGATGGAGGCACCCATGACATAAAACATGAAAAAGCAAATAAACATCAGCTTTCTGCTTCGTCATCAACAACTCCACCTGAACTTGCAGTGTTTATAAATGTTAGAGAGAACCTTGATGTAATTTTATTGAAGTTTCGTTTACAAAATTTCTTTTAGAAATTAAGCTTCCTTAATTACTAGTTTTTCTGGCGATTTATTTCGCATGCTTTTTCCAGTCAGTAAATTTGCAAAGGATTACTCATGTGCTAGAAGAAAAACAGTTCATTAAAAAAACCACGCAGAATTCAGATCGTCATTGAAAGATGGTACATTGGAATTGATAATGATTGAAAGATACAAGGTGTGGAAAATGCTTCTATAAACAGCCTGTGTTTGAGTGTGTGTTGCATTCTTGCATCTTCTGAGAATGGGCACCCAAATGGAACAGTGTCTCCATTCAGAAGATGCAAGAGTGCAACAAATGCATCTTATACATTAAATAATAAAGTAAGTTACTGTCCTACTTTACTGGTGGTAGTAGATGTTGTAAATAGTTACATATGCATGAAAGTTTTAAAATTTAGTATTTGGTCCTGAAAATCAGTATCTTTGTCATAAGCAGTCAGTATTTTGGCAAAATAGCTTATTTTCTTTTGTAAATGGTTGAGGGTTAGGCAGATGAAGTTAGGGTTAATAGCTGAACTATCAATTGTAGGTTTATTTGGTCATCAGGCATGATAAAACTGACCTTCAAAAATGTGTGTCGGTGTTGAAAATTATTGTCCCTTGCAGGTGTATCAGACTCCGAGGCTCTGTTCTTCTCCATCATACAGGGACTTTTCTCTGTTTCCTCCAGTCACAAGCAGGATGCTAGGTAAATACCAAGAGAGAGTTTGTTTATAACAAACCATTGGATTGTTTCTATTGAAAGGTGTAATATTATATATATATATATATATATATATATATATATATATATATACTAGTGCATGATTTTGTATAATTGTTTTAATTTTTATTCATGGCTGTTAATTGTAGTGATTATCTTTAGTAAGATTTTGCCTTCTGGATTATTTTTGGATTCACTTCATAATACTGTGAGTTCCTCTCTCATTTTCATTTTTAACATTGATAATTAAATTGTTTGTTAAGTTTTACAAAACTTGTTGGTTTTGCATCTTTCTGTTACTTAGTTTATGACCATTGAGTCCTAGCAGTACATACATGCATACATACATACACACATACATAATACATACATACATACATACATACATACATACATACATACATACACATACATACATACATACATACATACATACATACATACACACCTTAATGATACCTAATAATGGTGTATTTCAGAAGTTAGCTTATCTTAAAATATAACTTCTCATTCAAACTAAGTTTTAAAATATAACAATATGAAGTCTGTTCACCTTCATAAAATGAGCACAGATGTTCAAAACTATAAGTGAAAATATTACTGTACAATCATATATTACTGAAGATAAAATGAACATATTCAGCAGCAGTTCCAAATTGTGAGGTGTGTATTTAAGACAAACATTAATGTTCTTGTTATGTACATCAGAAATTAGAAGTACACAAAAAAACAATTTCTTCACCATCATTTATTAATAGTTCTACTCCAAAATAGGCCACTCACAAGTTAGTCTTCATTGAATATAAACAAGCACAAATTATGAAGAATTGGTATCAGCTTCAGTTTGTGTTTATATAAAACACATACAGGTCTTCTAATACTATCTTTCCTGTTTCATACATTTGTCAACTTCCTGCAAAAGATCAGCATGAAATTTCTTCTTTTACAGTATGTTAGATGAATTCGGTGAGGAATCCTTTGCGAAAGGTGATTTGGTAAGTTGTTTGTATAAGTTGCTGATCTTGGCCTGATAGTGGAGTTAGGAAGTTTATGTTGCTGTGTTCTTTTATTGTACCATTTTGTCGTTTTGGCCATCTTTTCTATCTGAACATTTTGCCTCAAGTAACTTTCAGAACACACTAAATTTATAATGGCACATAAATGAATAGATAAATAGGCAGACAGATAGCTGTCTGTTATGTATTGAAATGTGAAGTCCTGTCCTTCAGGGGGCCCCGAGTAGCAATTGGTCTAAAGCGCTCTCCATTATGGATCACTGCCATCTCAACTTGAGTCTCGGATTCGGTGAATGTGGATATGTGAGAAAGCTTGCCAGTAGCTTCTCATGGGTCGGTGGTTCTTTCCAGGGATTTCCCAGTTTCTTCCTCCACCATTAATACTGGCTGCCATGTATAGCCTATTGGTCTAAAGCACTCTTCATTACGGATCACTGCCATCTCACCTCGAGTCTCGGATTCGGTGAATGTGGATATGTGAGAAAGCTTGCCAGTAGCTTCTTGTGGGTCAGTGGTTCTTTCCAGGGATTTCCCAGTTTCTTCCTCCACCATTAATCCTGGCTGCCATGTATAGCCTATCGTGTGCTGAAAAATGGCATTAAGCCCTACAACAACAACAACAACTGTCCTTCAGATTTGTGCAAGTTAAGGGGTATTTTCTTAGAATATGAATTAGAAAGTTGCATATTATTTCATAGCTGTATAGAAATTAAAAAACCTGAAACATGAATGTAGTCTGGTCTTTTTTGTCTAGTTCCTATATATTAAACTTTTTAATTTTAGTAAAGGAGTTTGATCTGGTGTGTCTAGTTTCCATTTATTAAAGACCAACTTATCTATGTGAGAAAGCTTGCCAGTAGCCTCCCATAGGTCAGTGGCACTTCCCAAGGTGGTTTTCCCAGTTTCTTCTTCCATCAGATATACTGGCCACCATGTATAGCCTATTATGTGCTGAGAAATGGCATTAAACCCACAACAACCCATTTATTAAACTTTCTATTTAGTACTACAATCTGGTCTGATGTGTCCAGTTCCCATCTATTTAACTTTAATAATGGAGTTGGATCTTGTATGTCCAGTTCCCAGTTATTACAAATTTCACTTTAATGATGGAATCTGGTCCTGTGCATCCAGCTTCCATTTCCTAAGCTGTCACTTTGGTAATGGAGTCTTGTGTGTCCAGTTCCATTTATTGACTGTCACTATAGCATATTCCATGAATAGTGCATTTTATTGAAGATTATGTTGAACTTGATTAGGCAACAGGGGTTCATTATGTTGAACTTTATTAACTGACAGGTTCAGTATGTTGAGCTTGATTAGCTGATGGGTGCATTATGTTGAACTTGATTAGGTGACACTTGATTAGGTGACAGGGGTTCATTTATGTTGAACTTGATTAGGCAACACTTGATTAGTTGATGGGTTCATTTTGTTAAACATGATTATGCAATGGGTTCATTATGTTGAACTTTATTAGCTGACTGGTTCATTATGTTGAACTTGATTAGGTGATGGGTTTATTATGTTGAACTTGGTTGGGTGACAGGTTCATTATGTTGAATTTGATTAGGTGGTGAGTTCATTATGTTGAACTTGATTAGGTGACAGGTTCATTGTGTTGAACTTGATTAGGCGATGGGTTCATTATGTTGAACTTGATTAGGTGACAAGTTCATTAAGTTGAACTTTATAAATTGACAGGGGTTCATTCAACATTACTGATTTGGCACCCTTTGCATTTATTGAGACCACAATATTAACAGTAATGGATGGCATTGTTGTATCCACTCTATCTGATAGCAATCCCATTCATATAAAAGTTATTGATTTTTTCTTCATCCAAACAGAAAAAAATATCTTGTTAGATAGAGACATTTGAATGCTGTTAACTTGTGATTTTAATACTAGGATGTTCTTAGCATTAAACATTTGCTGTCTTCAAAAGAAAAAAGGGAGGAAAGTATCAGTGCTTTGATTGGTACAGTGACCAAGTTATTAGCTCATCAGGCTGTTAAGCCATGTTAGCTTATGGTGTAGGAATGTGTTCATCAGCATTTTTGTTTTCATCTTCTGAAAAAATCATTCCCCCATTTTCAGCCAGACTTGGCAGACAGCATTTTGTCATGAAAACCTGTCTGTTTGGTACAGATAATGCTGATCTGCCATCACGTATTGTCACAGTTACCCCCTAGCCCACTAACATCACACCACCCCATGCCATAAAGAGTATTGTCACAGTTACCCCCTAGCCCACTAACACCACACCACCCTACGCCATAAAGAACATAACTTCTCCAAAGAAGAAGCTGAACAGAATTTTATCAAATTTTGGAGAAAACATTCTGGCATTGAGAGATTTCAGTTATTCTTCACTAAAAAGAGAACACCTTCAAATGACTTCTGAAAAATAACCTAACATAATTTTACCCAATTCGACTGAAAGCATCCTTGCATATTGTGCTTTCAGATTTATGTAACTGAGGCAGATGCACAATAAATTATAGCTGCCATTACTAAAAATAGAAACACCTCTAAATGATTTATCAGAAGTTTTAACCCTATTTCACAGAAACAATCCTGGCTTTACAGGTTTGACCAAATTTTAAAGACAGCGTTCTGGCATGAAGATCTTGCAAGCTTTTTACAAATGTTGCTTCTGTGCCATCAAATATAGGCACCATTACTGAAAATAGAGAATCTTTTAAGCAACTTTCAGAAAAGCATTCAACAGAATTTAACCAAATATGAGAGAAGGCATTCTGGCATGAAATGCAATGTTAAGTTTGTAAATGATGCCAAGCCAAAATATGGCGGCTGTTAATCAGATATGGCGGCTGTTAATCAAATATGGCGGCTGTTACTAAAGAGAGGGAAAACCTTTAAAAACTTTTCAACAAAAACTGCTTAACAGAATTGGAGACAATTTAACAAAGCATTATAGCTTGAAACCCTTTACATTTTCTACAACTGAAGCCGATCCACTCAAATATTGCAACCATTACTAAAAATAGAAACACATATAAACAGCTTCATTTAAAGAAAACTTTTATATAATTTGACCAACTTTGACATAAAAGCATCCTGATTTTGAGGTCTTTTAGCATTGGGCAAATGATCCTGATGGCTATGAAAACTGGATAAGATACCAAAAGAAGAAAAACATTAAAACAGTTGATTTTTTGTAATATGCAATCAGTATAATTTTAGAAATTTCTACTGAAAGCCACAGAACAAGATTTCTTGGCCAAATTCTCCTACATTTGGCAGTAAAGCAGATATCCAGGTAAATGTTCACAGCCCACTTAGGCCTTTAGTTTAAAACCTCAATAGGTCTAGGATTTGCAGGCATCTTCTGTACATTGACAGTCTAAGCTGTCATCTTGAACATTTCATTGTATAGATTTTAAATGATTGACAGAAAAATGTATTTGGTTTCTGGTTGATAGTACATATCAGTGTATTGAGATAAAAGGGAAAATTTTGCCAGAGGGGTGTTGCATTGATGAAATACTTTCGTTATATTTAAGATAATTTCATCATTGCCTATAGTCTTGAAAATAGAAGTACATGCATCTAGAAGACTCCTACACTGCTATACCAAAAAAAACCAAAAAACTTTTCATACAATAGTGGTTATGTACACTTCTAGCTTTTAGGTCAATTTCTTGAACACAATTGCATGTGCAGTCAGAAAACTTAATATATGCATACATCCTGAAAACTGCTAAACTACCATGCATAAATAGGTCAATAACTACTCTTCATGCTCCAGTGATCATGTACATTTTTTGTTGAGATCAGTTTCTGGGAAACTTGCCTGTACAGTCAAGAAAGTAGATATGTGCATACATCCTAAAGAATGTTATTACGCCACCATACCAAACATTGGTCACAGTGAGCTATTTTTAAAGTTCCATTATTTGTAGACATTTTTTGTTTTTTGATGTCTTGGATGCTGTTTCTTGAACAGTCCTTCAGCCAGATCTGAGCATAAATTCATAGAAATAAGTATCAACATACTATGAAACATGTAAATGTATATCTTTTTGTCATTAACATCACTTCATCTCGAGTCTAACATACAAGACAATCTCTTATATGAACAAATATTTCCAGGTGAGCTTGGTAGTTCTCTGACAGCTTCTTGTTGAACATTCACAATTTTGTAGTTTTCCAGCTATGTAGATTTCATTACATGCTTATTCTTTTCACTAACAAAAATCATAAAAAATAAAGTCATTCTGAAATATCCCAATATATACTATATAACCTAAAATGAGCCCCATACCTTATATTTTCAGCCAAGTCTTGCCCCCAGCAGCTCACAGTTGCATAATATGAGTATTAGTGAGGACAAGCCAGCTCGACTGAAGGCAGCCTTTATCATGACCTGTAAAGGAAACATGGTAAGCATTCCTATCTTTTTGTGTAAAGAAAATGTTTATTTTCTTTCTTTTTTTTTCCTTTTTGCTATTAGAATCATGCAATGAATAGGACAGAGTCACATTTGTTTTATATGATACATCAGACACAGATGTTTATGGCAATACAGTGAGAATGCCAGATGTGAAGGTGTTTTATATATGTAAGGTACATATCTTATGCTGCATCACTACAAAAATCCTATTCAAGTTTTTAGTTATGGAGCAGTTGGTATTGGTCAACAAATCCAGTATTGACCTACTAGCACAGCAATCATAAGTGGAGAAAACAGTTGCAAGCACTTGTAACTTTGTTAATATTTCCTCATACAGTTAGGCTATTTACAGAAAATTGTACTTGTAATCCATGCATTTAAGCTGTTTACAGAAATTTGTAGTTGTAACTCATACAGTTAGTCTATTCAGAATTTTACTTGTAGCCCATTCATTTGGGTTATTTGCACATTTTATTTGTTGCTCATACCATTTGACTATTTATTCAAAATTTTACTGGTAACTCATACAGTTGGGATATTTACACAATTTTACTGGTAACTCATACATTTGGGCTATTTACACAATATTTACTTGTAACTCATACAGTGGGATAATTTACACAATATTTTACTTGTACTTCATACTGTTGGGCTTTTTACACCAAAGGTTACTTGTAACTCATACATTTGAACTTGTACATTTGGGCTGTTTAAACCAAATTTTACTTGTAGCTCATACAGTTAGACTATTTATTCAAAATTTTACTTGTAACTCATACAGTTAGACTATTTACCCAAACATTTACGCTAACTCATACAGTTAGACTATTTACCCAAAATTTTACTGCTAACTCATACAGTTGGACTATTTACCCAAAATTTTACTGCTAACTCGTACAGTTGGGCTATTTACCCAAAATTATACTGCCAACTCATACATTTGGGCTATTTTTACAAAAGGTTACTCATAACTCATACAGTTGAACTCGTACAGTTGGGCTATTTACACAAAAGTTTAATTGTAACTCATACAGTTGGATAATTTACACAAAATTTTACATGTATCTCATACTGTTGGGCTATATACACAAACATTTACTTGCTTAAATTGACATCTCTTTTGTAGACTAGTGGGTCAGAGAATTGGCATTCCAAGTGTTTGATTCTGTTGAAAACCTTTCTCTGTTCTGGAATTTCTAGAATTGCAGGAATTTGTGTTGATTGCTACCAAAGTGTGCAGAATTTTTTAGATTTGGAACTGCATATTTCCTTGATATAGAAATAAACAATACTATAAATTCAGGAATATCAGTGGAGGATTTAATTTCATTTTGTAGGGTGAGGGAGTGACCAGTGAATATCTACAGAATTAAATCTATCATGGAAAAAAATGATATTGCTATTTTGAGTGTTAAAGTAAATAATATGAACCCATAAAATTGTATTTCTATGAAAGCATCTGTTTACTTACAAATTACAAAATTGTATCTCTATGAAAACTTCTAAATCACTGAATTTTATCATCATGAAATCATCAGTTTACATTCAGACATGAAAATGTTATCACCATGAAATTGTTTACTCTTATTCCACAAAATGTTATCTCAAAGCTTTTGATTTGTCCAACAGTTTAATTTTAAAATACAGTAGAATTTGGTGAGAATGGCGGTGATTGTTACCAACTGAAACGATGTTGAATAATTGTTAAAACATTTCAGCTGAAAAGAAATTCCTAGTCCATTCAGATTACTCAACTCTTTCAGATTACCTCCCTCAGCAAACTCTTCTGTGAATAAACCCAGTTTTACATACATTTTGTTGTGCAGTGAATTTCATCCCATTAATAGTAGTTTGTTTCCATCATCACAAACTAACAGCTTATCCAAACTAACAAACATTTCTCATAAAAATTTTCTTATTCAAGATAGCCATGATTTTAATCTACAAGATGAAGTTGTGTAGTTTTGTTTACTTAATGTGTGTCTTTAAATTTAATATTTTGTTTCCAGAAAGAAGCAGAGGAACTTGTACAAGAGTTATTTCCCTTGACCATTGTGACGGGAAAAGGTGTTTCCAGTGATATTGACAAATTGGTGACCAAACTGAGTCTGGACCTAATAGATGACTACCCAGCATCAGATCCTAGATGGGCAGAAAGCAAACGATTAGGTTTGTTTTATTCCAGTGAAAAGAACATTGACCCAGTAAAGCCTTAAGCAAGCTCATCCATTCACAAGTAGTCGTACATATAATGCTATCACTGTACTGTTCTCAACTGAAGCATAAAGGGTTTGAACACTGATGGGAACAATTCAATCCAAAGATGCAGCATATTCTTTCTCAACTAATATGGCAAAAATGTTAGAACTTTCTAGATACAAATTTGATAAAATGGGTCTTTTGCTCCCTAATTTAGAATAATGGGGTATTTTATTTTATTAAATTGGGTATTTGGTAAACACCACAAAACACAAACTTATTATACCCAACTGAATTTTAATTATCAAGACATTAATCATACCCAGTTTTAAAAAAACCTATTCAAATGGCACACCCATTTAAAAAACTACATAAATGGCATACCTGTGTTTTAGGCAGGATTAATACATTAACAACCTGGTATAAAATGTTCTCATTTTCAATTGTTCTCCATAATTCCGATGAGTTAAGAAAGATTTTGTACCCCTTTTTAGACCATTCTTCTGCATAAGATGAACAAATGCACTGCATATCTTTAACATTTTTCAGACTTTTAATGCTAGCCGATCTCTCAGCTTATCCAACAACAAGAAAAAAATTTGGAGTAAAGAGTTGAAAGTCGTAACGTAAATACTGTGTGGGGTTATGCAACGTCTTGGAAAGTCACATGTCTTGGGTCAGTTAGGTTTGTTAAATCAGAAAAAGTCACTTGTCTTGGGTCAGTTAGGTCAGAAAAGACAATTGTCTTGAATCATTTAGGTTGGTTAAATCAGAAAAAGTCACTTGTCTTGGGTCAGTTAGGTCCATATAGTTGGGGAATAGTCAGTTCTTGCCTTTGGTCATTTAGGTTTGTTACGTATATGTAATTAAATTACTTGTGTGTTGGTTTTAAGTTTCTTTTTATTTTATTTTTGTTTCATTAAATTTTATTGTAATGATAGATTTTTTTAAAACTGGATTTGACATTTTCCCAGTAAATTTAGTTCAGTTCTTTTTAGCCTGATTAAAACACGAAAGTATTGCTACATTGTATGTTTAGCTGACATAGTTCTTGATCTTGATTCAGATTTGGTAAACACAGAGAGAAAATCATTGGTCATAATCAAGGTCATACTTAGCCTACGAGTTAGTTTGAATAAACAATGTTTTATTTTTAAATTTATTTCCAGTGTGGGAATCGTTGATTTTTAGCTAAGGCTGTACTGGAGTACGTGATAATTGACTTGTAGTAAGTGATCATGTGACCTTTCACGCAGGTCTGAAATTGCATTCTTAGTTGGGTTTCTTAGTGTTTTTGAGAGAGTTGTAAATCATACCTTCAGGCTGAAAGGTATTCCTGTTGTTGCCATTTGAATTGAGTTCTTTTTTTTATTTAAAATAATTTATTTTCCTTGAGACTTTACATGTATTCAACGAAATTCTTGGACAAAGACATTTGCTAAAATTATTTGGAATTCTAAATTCAGAATTATATTCTTGGTGACTCAACAAGGAACTGTTGACACATCAGCACAAAACTGGTTATAGAGGACATCATCACCTTCCATCTCGGAACTTCATCAAGATTTGAACTTGGATTCAATTAGAACTTTTTAGTGATAGGACTTATATTTTTAAATTCTAGGATTAATTTTTGGATTATATTCACAAACCGTAAGTCCTTTTTCATATTTTTACCTTGTTTTCTAGGGAAATAAATTATTTTGTTAAATTTACAAAGCTTGTTGGCTTCACTCTTTTCTTTGTTACTTTGTACGAACCTAGGCACCTAACAGGTTTGAATAGGCAAGATTGGAATACAAAGGTCAGGTAGGTAAGAATTTAAAATTTACTTAGGTTGGAATAGGACAGTAAATTTACTTCTTGCCCTGGGTCAATTAGGTTGAAATATTAGCTTCACTTAGGTCAGAATACAAGATTGACTTTGGTTGGAATAAAAGGAAAAAGTCACATTTTCAGAGAAAATGAACTACTTGTGACTAACTAGTTGCATTAAATTTAAAATGTTTTTTTAACCTGCAAGAACTGATATTTACCAAGTTTTGTTTACACTTTTGTAAGGCATAGTTTGTTACTTTCTTTTCTGCATTCAAAGATTTTAAGGATGTTCAGGCAGTCTGATTAAAATCAGATTTCCACCGTCCTACATGAAGATCTGACAGTGCCCAAGGGTCATTCTCTAGGGACCCATGTTGTTACCATAATTGCTTATTTTATCAGCCAATCAGATGAAGTCTTATATCTTCACATTTGGGAGTCTGTGCAATATAACTGAAGAGCATCAGTGTGTAAATTTCCGATAGCTTTATTTCCATTAGCTCATTCTTAGGCCATCAGAACATGATGCCTGAGCAGTAAGGAAAGAATTTCCCAGGCTTTCATCACTGATTATCAGGTTATTTAAAACAGACCCAATATATCTTGGGTCTTTTTAAAATAAATTTTAATTCCCTTTATTTTGGTGTACGATTGATGAGCTTGGATTATAGAGCATACAATTTGGCCTTATTTCAGATGTGTACCTTTGAAAAGACTGCTGGCTCCATTTGGTCATTTTCACTTCCTGGACCTCAAAGATAAATTAGAAAAAAATGACTGCCAAACACTTTTAAAACACTTTTTTTTATATCTTTTATAATTCATTTATTGCACCTTCAAAAGCTGGTATTGTCTAGTCTGGGAAAATTCAGTTATTGTAATAACTGCCTAATAGTGTACTTTGGACTGGTTAAGGCTCCTTTTCTGAGCACGTAGAAGCAGTCATTTTATCATCTGTCTTCTGAGATAGTTCATAATTTCCATAATTAATTCATGGAAAGAAATTTAAGCCACAGTAGATGAAAGTTGCATAGAAGTATGCCAACATTCTCTCCAATGTATATGTTGCTAGTGCAATCAACTGCACCTTATACCAATCCCTCTCTCAGAAGTACATAATACTTGTTGACCGGTACCCTAGTCCATTTCAGTTGAGACGAGTTGTCAGTTACTTGAAAGTGACTTGAAGTTTTGGTAGATTCTAGTAAGTTTGGAGATAATTTGAATATGACTTGATTTCATATTAAAAATATATATCATATGTTATATTACGGTTTCTGAATAACATTTTTAGTTTAAATAGCAAATTGGTGATTGTTACTTTGTCATAGTGAACAGTAGTAGATTCCTATTATGGGTTTTAGAATAATTTTTAAAAAACTTACAAATTGTTTCTTCGTATTATCTCCATAATCTGAATTCATCTTCATTATTGACTCTGTTATTTAACATCATTGTTTTGTGTGATTATTGTTCTCAACAATTCACACAAACACTCCATTACAGGAGCAAATATTGGTATAACAGTGTACCAACAATGGACCATATATAACTTTGTGGCATCACAGCTATATACATCATGGCAATTCTCATGGTCTAGACTATAGACACAAATGTCTGGCCACATCCTTAAAATAGATCAATAGAAGTGAATTAAACCTGTGTATAAATTTTCATTCACTTTATAGATTTATTGAAGGCATGAATGAAAGTTAGAGTTGTTTTCCTTTGTAATTTATGCTCAAAGTTGCAAAATTAAAACTGGAGAAAATCATTTTGTATAGAACTTGTTAAAATTGGTAGAAAACATTTGATTTGAATGAAGATAATTCCAGCCAGCAGGATGATATTGACATTTTTTTTTCTTCTTCTCAGATACTGTTCAGTCCACTACATCAGTGATCATACTACAACAGCTTAAGGACAAAAGAAGGGCACATGAGTTTATTATCAACTTCCTCAAGAAAGTCAACCTCTGGGATCGGGTAAGAAACTTATAACACATCTCTCTCATTTGATAATCAGTAGTTTGTTAAAATGTAGTGTAGTCTTTTGCATTATATGTCACTTGTCATATGATTGTTCCATCATTTGCTGCTGATACTTTTACAATGCACAGTGTAAATGCTATTGAAATATTTGTTTAGTTTTCAAACTTTTTGCAAGTTGACATGGGGCATTGTGTGTTTGAAACTTTTTTAAAGAAATACTTTTCTGAAACTAGTTGCATGATTGTCTTATTTCAGTTTCATATGTACTTTACCAGGATTTCAGTTGCAACAGTATACTCTGAAGCCTTTGTTTTCAGGAACATTATTTTTGTTCCAATGCTTACGCATTGCAATAGTTTGATATCCTCCTTCCACTGATCCGTCTTTAATCCTCCATTGGTGCAGGTTCCCCTGCATGTCTGAGCATGGTCACAGTGCCTGTTAATTATGGCACAGAGTCTTTGTTGCTGACCTAGCGGGTTCAGCCATCAGCTGCAGTCTTGATTGCCAGTCAGTCAGTCCATCTAGTTGTCCAACCATCAATAACTGCTTACACCCTAAAATCAGCTGCATCATTGAGTTGCTCTGCAAACTGGCAGACCATTCCATTGTATACAGCATCTTAAAGGGAGCTGTACAACTGGTTCAACTGTATAACTGTCAGCAGCCAAGTTTGTAGCCTGTCTGCCATTTTATTTGATAGGTCTGATGTTCACGGCATGTCCTGCAGGCAGGTACCACAGCATGCTGAGGGATGATGGTGATTCTTTCTTTACTTTGGTGCATTAATTAGTGTATAGTTTGCACCCTTTCTGGATCATAACATGACTCATCATTATTACAGGTTCACAGTGGTAATGAGATACAGCATGTACAAGAAGAGTTCACGGTCTTAGAGGACACTCCCAAAATATGCCTTTGGTATACTAAATATGCCAGCCACATCTGACTTCTATGTCATCTCAGCTTCTGACCTGTCCATCCAGCAGGCCATTTGTGTATACATGTATACATTGATACTATTGATCATGCTTGCTCCTTTTGGCAGCTCAGTGGACATATGTCCACATGCATGGGCTTTGGTTCTGACCTTTCCATCTTGACTATCTATTGCCATTCTGGCTCTTGTCAGTCTGTTGTTGTTGTTGTTGTTGTTGTTGTTATAGGGTTTAACGCCATTTTTCAGCACAAGATAGGCTATACATGGTGGCTAGTATTAATGGTGGAGGAAGAACCCTGGAAAATCCCGGGAAGAACCACCGACCCACGAGAAGC
>JAECUM010034452.1:0-17332 GCA_016617855.1 Megalonaias nervosa
TTTAGTAACAGCAACCCTGACCATGAGGGTACATCTAAAACTCAGTATACATCTTGGGCTGAGGAGAACACATGTACAAGTTCTGTACAAAATGTACTGTGTAGAGCTGAAGTTTATCATCAAGAAATGAAATGAGAAGACAAAACTATTTTTAGCAACAGTGGCCATAACACTGCAACTACTGATCTAAAATTCAAAACAGTTTTACCTGGGACCAAAGAGACTTAAATTTAACAAACAAAATTTAAATTGGTTCCCTAGAACTTAAGATATCATCTGGAAATGACAGACATAGATAAAATCTATTGTTAGCAACACTGACCATGAGCTTAGAGGTAGTGACCCCTAAAACACTAGGGTTCTTTGTAAATTAAGTGCATCACATTTATCAAGTTGTGTTGAAACCTCTTCACAAAAATTAAAGGGACTTCAAATGTACTTCATTACCTTTTTATTTGTTACACAAAGGCTATCATCCAATATAATTTATAAAGTTATGTACTTAATTACAAATGTCTAAAGTAAACTGCAAGAAAGTTTTAGAGCTTAGATGAAAACGATGGTGCATACATAACTGCCCTGGACATAGTTGGACAGAAAACAACCAACCAGAATGTGCATCCATGCAAACAAAATAAAGGAGTAATTCTCTTTAACCAGAAGCATATGGTATCAGTGGATAATGAATTACAGGTAAACATCAATGGATACTGAATCACAGGTACAAAAAGATTTATACATGTATAATTACCTGATTGACAGTGAAGATAACATACAGATCACTTACAGGTAAAAGCTCAATGCAGCTGTTCTTAAGGCTGCGTATGCAGCATGTTGGTACTGCTAATTTCTTTCTGAGTTATCTCTAAGCTAACATGCATGCATCAACAGTTATATTAGCCATTAGTTGAGACAAATATTGGTCCAAACATTTCACTCAATTTCTCAATACCCTCATGATGCCCTTTACATTCATAAAATCTATTTTTAGCAACAGTAACCTTGACCTTGGACTTACTGGTCCCAAAATTAAAATAATTCTTTCTAAGGCTAAGGTAAAATATATATACCAAGTTGTATTGAAATCTATTAAATGAAACTTAAGTTATTATCTGGAAATGGAATGTATTGGCAACATTTATTTTTAACAAGTTTCCTTTAACTTGAACCTATTGGCCCCAGACTCAACTGGGTATTTCCTTGGGTTAAGGGGAACAAATGTACTAAGTTGTTTTCAATCTGTTCACTTGAACTTAAGTTATCATCTGAAAAACCAAAACGACACTTGACCAGCCACCTGGATAAACAAAGGTAAACTACAATACCCCACAACTTTCAATACCAGGGTATATAAATATTGCCGATTTGCCATCAACAAGGGGTTACACTGTGTGTATTTTCCATTTTAATATTATATATCAGAATTAAAGCAAGCACCTGGATCCATGACTGGTTGTTGTGCATCAGGCTGTCTTGGTTGATTCCAAAGTAAACTATTCTTGTCTGGTGCTGCTAATTCTGGTACCTGCAAGATACACAATTTAATTGTTGTATCATTTCTTTAGTATACTGTTACGTATATGTAATTAAATTGTTTGTGTGTTAGTTTTGAAATTCTTTTTATTTTATTTTTGTTTCATTACATTTTATTGCATTGAATATTTTCATGGGATTCGAAATTCTTTTTTCAGTAATTCGATATTTTCTTTTAGTAAATGTTGTTTATCTAAGACGTAAAACGTGTTACATGAGAATTATTTTTAGTTAACCTAGTTCGTCTTGGGTTGGGAAGTTCGTAAACAGGCAGTTAAAATGATTGGTCAGCATCAAGGCCATACTTTGCTTGCGTGATCACCATGTGTAAACAACGTTTTTTTGTTATTGGTTCTTAAGTGGGGCTACACTGGTGTACGTGATAGATCTCTTGTATTAAGAGAACACATGACCCATCTCACGAGACTTGAAATGATGTTTATGGGGTTTAAATACGCATTCTTAATATTTTTCTGTCAGAGTCGTTTTAACATCTTGAAGGAACAAGGTGTTTTCTTATTGTTGCCAGATTGTTTGTTTTTTTTTATCTGTTTTTTGGATTTAATAATTTATTCTCCTGGAAACTCAACAAGTTGACTTTCTTATAAAAAAATTCTTAAAGATATTCATGGAAATTTATTCTGGAATTATTCGGAAACAAAAACTGTGATTCAATTGAGGAATTGTTGATATTCGTACATGGACCACATCTGATGTCATCGCCTTCCATATTTGTACGTTGTCGAGATTCAAACCTGGATTCTAATAGAACTATTTAGTGATAGGACTTGTATTTTTCATTCTTAGGATTAAATTTTGGATTATATTCACAAACCATAAGTCCTATTTTCCAATTTTTACATTGTTTTCTAGGGAAATAAATTATTTTGTTAAAATATACAAAGCTTGTTGACTTCACTCTTTTCTTCTGTTACATTTGTACGAGCCTACACGTAACAATACATACCAGCATTTAATTAGGTACAATTGAATTAAATTGTGGAAAGATATGTTTTATTATTGGATGTAAAGTTCAACAGGCGGTTATACGATTGCTCTAATTAGGAAAGTTTTATAGCGGGACAGGCAAGAAAGGCACTTTTAACTACAGACCGAGGCATTTTAAGTACAAAATTTAAGTGCAGCATAAGTTTGCATCTGTTAACCTATTTCAGGATATCACCTTCTTCTTGTAAAGAAAAGACAAAGTCCACTGTTATAAATAAAGATAAGAGTACATTCTCTTGGGTATAACAAAGAAAATATTTGAAATGTGTTCATAGTTACCCCACCACAATGCCTCAGTGTGTCCTTGAGAAAGGCACTTAGCTCTCATTTCCTTATTTTGACATACCCAATAACTTGTTAAAAGTGCCATTAAACCCAACAAAAGAGACATTTTTTACCAGCAAAATGTCTTTCATAGGCATTTGGTGAGTCATATTTAAGTGGAATTTATTGACAGATATTGGATACTTAATTCCTGACTACACATTATTACCGTAATAAGATGGTTATGGTAAATAAGGCTGATCCAGAAGAGGACAGTACTGGAAAACAGCAGTGTACAAAATCTTTATCATTTTTTAATAACTGCGCTTGCCTGGGACTAAACTCAAGCCATTTGGCACCTGTCTGACACAAAAGTGGACTAGTCCCATGGGTTGGGCTATCCAATTTGTAAAACCCTGCCCATGTTCACAAAACTATTCTACACTAGTCAAGTACAAACTTTTTCTTCCAAACCATACATATTGAAATTGTGTATAACATGTCCCTAACTGCATGCAGCATAGACCCAGATTTTCTATCACATGATGTTAGGACAGATCTGATTCTATGCCATCTCTTAAGACTACAAAATGTGAGTGCCCACATTATGTTTTCTTTCTTCAAGTTTGATATAATCAAATTATTAATGTCCTTTTTGTGGTAATACTGTCAAATTTAACATCCCACATCTTTGCTTGCCAAGACTCCAATATATTAACCTTGGCGGATCAAACAGACATTTCAGTCCTTTGTACTAGCGACATCTATTGGATTTCATGAGTTGTCTCCGTTAGGATGTAAAGCCAACTAACCAATAGCATGTAACTGCGGTGCATTGTACATTGGCTGAAAATGGTGGAGGCAACTGAATTTACAAAGGATACTTTGTAAGTTTAAAATCGAAAATATGATTACGTACAAGTGAGAACACATTACAGATATATTTGAGTGAAATGTATTTGTACAAACACGGCCCAGCAGCATTATTAATGAGTCCATCAAGTTGTGTCCTCCCCTTGTCTCAATCATCTAGGAACAGTGTTCAAATCTGAACAACTTAATTTTGATTGGATGTGGTGGCTGCCACCACATCGAAAGAAATTCACACACCTGAAGCACAGAAATATCTGATTGATCTGCCAAGGTGTAGATAGGGTTAACGTACTGGAACCTTGGCTAGTGAAGATGGACATCCCACTCATTCTGCACTATAGAGTTTTACAAGTGTTTTTTGTTGTGAGCCTAAAGGAGGCAGTTTTATAAAATTAGTTTTTTTTTAATAGTCTGCCTCACTATAAAAGTCACCAATTTTCAAAAACTGTCTTGTTTATAGTGAAACCCACAACAAAAGTACAGTAGTATGGTTATTTTTAACAACATCTGTAACAGCCATTTAACTATCCAATTTTCTAATGGATTTGGACAAGTGAGGCAAATTGTACCTTCTAATCCATATATTGAAAAATTTAATATTTTTTTATGTTGTACTGGATGCAGTACTGCAATAGTAGTGGTGATTATCTATTTCCTAGAAAGTACTGCCACAAGATAGTATACAGTTCTTACAGTCACTCTGGAATTCATTTCATAATCATAATGCGACCATTTGTCATGCCCTGAACAATGGGCACTGCTTACACGGGTCATACTGCATCTCATGGCATTCTCTGCCATTTGAAATTGGAACAACTTGGAACATGAATATTTAAAGTTTTTCCCTTGAGGATCACAGGGAATGACTAATTCTAAGACATTATGTGCCAACATTCTCAGAAGCACTAGTGAGAACTGCTAAGATTCTTTGGCAGAACACAGTTTATTCCTACTGTAACTCGTAAAGATCCTATATTTAACCAAAGAATGTATTATTCATTCACTAAAAATAATTTACTTCATTCCTCTTGGAAGACCTGATAATTCAAATAATCACTATTATACTTATAAAGAAATATTAGCTGCATTAAAAAAAGTGTTTACTGCTACAAACTCCCTTTCTATACAAAGAGTCTTGTCTATGTACTATGTACTATCCAGGATAAAAAAAAAAACCTTTTAAAACTATTAAGCCTGCAAGTACAAATGAGATGATAAAGTTTAGTTACTTTAACATAAGAACCAGTTTCTCATTGTCAAGTGACGTATCAGTTGTGTGCAAATATCAAAGCTGATGGCTGTTTATAGCAGTTACAGAGAGGCACATCAGTGATTAGTGTGGCTGACTTTGAAAGAGATGTGGGTGCAGGGATATTTAGTAGGATTGAATTTTTACAGGAGGCTCACAATACAGAATGGTGATTCTGTACAACTACTACTTTCACCATCAGGCACATGATTAAAATACACTAATTTTATAAGACTGCCTATGTTTACAATGAGGCTCACTATAGCAATCAGTGTTTTTGACAAACTGTACCATACACAATAGTAAGGATGCCAAACAGAACAGATCAAACCTCAACAAGGACATTATTTTGTAACAACCTTTTGAAAAAATGAACAGTATAAATTCTCTTTTTATAACAAAACATGTCTCTGTGTGATTTCAAATGAAAAGCACAGACTCTGATCTGTGATGATATCATATAACAGTAGACCTGGGTCTATTCTGGTTTGCACTTCATTGCAGATTATTCATAGGTAATTACAGTAAACACTGTGAAAAGAATGTGTTTTTCATTACAGTTTGATCCTAATGTGTTCCAAAGTATGATTCTACATGTTTACTACAGTATGATTCTACTGTGTACTACAGCATGTTTCGACATGTGTACTACAGTATGACCACTGTGTACTACAGTATGTTTTGACATGTGTGCTACAGTATGATTCTACTGTGTACTACAGGATGTTTCGACATGTGTACTACAGTATGATTCTAATGTGTACTACAGTATGTTTCAACATGTTTACTACAGTATGATTCTACTGTGTACTACAATATGGTTCTACATGTGTACTACAGTATGATTCTAATGTGTACTACAGTATATTTTGACATGTGTACTACAGTATGATTCTGCTGTGTACTACAGGATGTTTCGACATGTTTACTACAGTATTATTCTACTGTGTACTACAGGATGTTTCGACATGTGTACTACAGTATGATTCTACTGTGTGCTACAGGATGTTTCAACATGTGTACTACAGTATGATTCTACTGTGTACTACAGGATGTTTCGACATGTGTACTACAGTCTGATTCTACTGTGTACTACAGTATGATTCTACTGTGTACTACAGAATGTTTTGACATGTGTACTACAGTATGATTCTACTGTGTACTACAGAATGTTTCGACATGTGTACTACAGTATGACTCTACTGTGTACTACAGGATGTTTCTGCATGTTTACTACAGTATGATTCTACTGTGTACTACAGAATGTTTCGACATGTGTACTACAGTATGATTCTAATGTATACTACAGTATGTTTCTGCATGTTTACTACAGTATGATTCTACTGTGTACTACAGAATGTTTCGACATGTGTACTACAGTATGACTCTACTGTATACTACAGTATGTTTCTGCATGTTTACTACAGTATGATTCTACTGTGTACTACAGGATGTTTCGACATGTGTACTACAGTATGATTCTAATGTATACTACAGTATGTTTCTGCATGTTTACTACAGTATGATTCTACTGTGTACTACAGAATGTTTCGACATGTGTACTACAGTATGACTCTACTGTATACTACAGTATGTTTCTGCATGTTTACTACAGTATAATTCTACTGTGTACTACAGGATGTTTCGACATATGTACTACAGTATGACTCTACTGTGTACTACAGGATGTTTCGACATGTGTACTACAGTATGATTCTACTGTGTACTACATTATGTTTCTGCATGTTTACTACAGTATGATTCTACTGTGTACTACAGTATGTTTCGACATGTGTACTACAGTATGACTCTACTGTGTACTACAGGATGTTTCAACATGTGTACTACAGTATGATTCTACTGTGTACTACAGTATGTTTCGACATGTGTACTACAGTATGATTCTACTGTGTACTACAGGATGTTTCGACATGTGTACTACAGTATGATTCTACTGTGTACTACAGGATGTTTCGACATGTGTACTACAGTATGATTCTACTGTGTACTACAGGATGTTTCGACATGTGTACTACTGCATGATTCTACTGTGTACTACAGGATGTTTCGACATGTGTACTACAGTATGATTCTACTGTGTACTACAGGATGTTTCTACATGTGTACTACAGTATGATTCTAATGTACTATCTTCCTTATTTACAACACCAGCATTCATTCACAGACAAAATTAGCTTTGTAACATGGGTTCTGACTACACCAATTATTAACAGCAAGTAACGGTAAATAGAAAACCAGATTGTTTGATATTAAATGTACAGAATAATAAATCTGGACTATAAATCTTATAAAGGTCAATTATGGAGACAGATTCAAAATCCGTTTCTCAAGTACATGTAAAATTGACTCTAACCAAATTCCCAAAATTTACCATTGAATTAATAGAGTTAAGTTTTTCAGAATTACTGAATGCATTATTTCCCTTTACTAAGGCTTGGTTTGCTGCTATATGTGAAGTCATTCTCGAATGAGCTGACCAGCCACTAATGTAGAAGTGTACTGATTGACTGTATGATCATTTTCAGTATGAATGACAGATTTTGTGTAAGCAATTTAAACAACAATGAATACTGAGTTTAAGACTCAAAAAAACTTTAAGTCTCTATATCTGACCTTTAAGAAACAATAATTACATTAAATTCAATTACTGATAATTGCACAAAATGTTGAATGTATCCTGTATCATTTGATCAGTTTCACTGAAGTTAAGAGATATCTATTTAGTCCCAATGCTACATCAATTAAAAATATCATAATTTTACATATTTCTAAACTGTATCTTAAACTATGAAACATTTTCTTTATCATGTTTAAATCTAATTAAAGTTGTGACTCAAATTAAATGTGCAAACAACAATAGTTTACATGAATTGTCCTGATCATGGAATCTCATGTTTTGCATGGGATTTTAGGTGATTTCAAGACTTCTACACATCCCATGTTCTGCATACTCATGGAGGACACCATGTGTTAGAATAACACTTAATGGAATAAATTTTAAAGACTTACTTAAAAGAAAGAAGGACAATCTTAAAAACCTGGTGAAATTAACAGAGATGCTGCCAGGAGTTTTTTATCCAATGGGGGTGGGTGGGTTCAACCTCCTTGACAGCAAAATGAGGAATAAAAGCAAAAATGGGGCAGAGGGTGGAAAGGGAATCACCATAGTTCATTATTTACCCAGAACTTCAATATCTTTCTTTCTTCCTGCTTCACTCTGTTTAGACTTTATTGCAATCAAAATCTTCCTAAGATCACCCCTCTAGCTGAGTAAGCATTTATCTGTGGACTATTTCTAAGCTTAATCTGTTCCTTATCTGAATATGGTTAGTGTTTTTAGCTAAGAACACCATTTCAGTCTGCCATCTGAATGGACATATGCATAGCTAGCTTAGTGAGATTCATCTGCTTGGGAAACTGTTCTTTAAGACCGTTTTCTTCAATTTTCAACAGTTCACAGACATCGCCTTATGGATATCTCTGCTCCAAAATATATCTGATCATGTGATTTGGTATGTCATGTAAGAGTTGACATCTTAAAATTCAAACAACCAAATTTCAACATAAAAGGGTTATTTTTCCCATTCTGTTGCAACTATCATACAACATACCTCCTCTCTTAATGTTCTGTTGGGACCATTTATACTGTAACTGCCAAGATTCCGAAACTTTGCATCAAATTTTGGTTCATCTAACCCAGCATCTGACTTTGTTTTATAACTATTGCCACATCATCCATCTCTTTCTTCATTCTGTCATTCACTTAGCCCATTCAAAACAGCCCTAACTATAAGCTGAAAACAATTTTCCACCCAGATATGTTTGACTATAACCTCATCTTCCAGGAATGGACCAAAGTTTGCTGTGTGAATGGCATCAACTATAAAAGTCCTCTACTTTTTCTGTTATAAATAATTAGTACAATTTCCAAGCATCTTTTTGTATCTGCAAACTGTGAAACAGACAGTCTAGAGGTATTTTGATCAAATAAGTATCCTTACCTTTTTAAATTCCTTTTGGATTGTTAAACAGAAGATTAATACTGATTTGCACACTTGCATGCAATGGCATCATTTCTGCATAAACTGGCATTATAACAAATTGCAAGATGTGCAGAAAATTGCATTTTGTCAAAATAATAGGCTCATTGATGGCAGTAAGCTTAAGAATTATATAGTCTGGAAATCAACTCTAAATTTTTTTGCAAAAGGGTGGCAGTTTACTGTCATTATAATGAGTGTAGACTTTAAATTTACCTGCATGTAACCAGACTGTCGTGCTCCACTGGAGAAGTCTTGTTGATGGACTAACA
Organism: Megalonaias nervosa; assembly: GCA_016617855.1. Classification (NCBI taxonomy): domain Eukaryota; kingdom Metazoa; phylum Mollusca; class Bivalvia; order Unionida; family Unionidae; genus Megalonaias; species Megalonaias nervosa. Next base: position 9,261 of record JAECUM010034452.1, read on the forward strand.
CAGGGTCTGCCTGCATGCTGAAGGCTGAATTGAAATCATTTCCATGGGATTCATTCAACACTTCACCTGTATTTACCTGAAAAAATACAAGTAGTGGTATGTTAGTAAAGGGAACTAGCCATTTCCAAATGCACAAAAAAAAAATGGGAATATAAAACAAACAAAAATAGGAAAATAAGAGGTAAGCACCAATTCTATGTCGCCTATTAATAACACTGTACAGCTCCCATGCCTATAGAGACAATATCTGGTATACCATATATATATATATATATATATATATATATATATATATATATATATATATCTATAATTATATGCAGAGCTTAAAGCAAGCTGACATCCTGCTTTGGGAAACCTATAGAAGACTGGGGTTGGAGATGAGAACCCAAAAGAGTGTGTGTGTGTGTGTGTGATATGGATTTTTAACATAGGTTTAACAATTTTTCAGTCATAATGCTATGATGTCTGCAGTGTAACAGTTTACAGAGATGTCTAGAACTGGAGCATCATGCCACAGACATGTAGCATCATGTCCCACCCAGTCACATTATCCCGACACCAGGCCAACTAGTCCTAACGCTAACCTCTTAATGCTGAGCCCCCAGTGAGGCTGCTGCTAGTACCATTTCTGTATGTGTTTGGTATGACTTGGTCGGGGTTTGAACCTGTGACCTCCTGCATCTGAGGTGGATGTTCTAATCACTAGTCCACCAGTGAAGTCAACCTCCACTTCTTACAGAGAGGTGAACAAAAATGTTTGCCAATATTCAGAATGTTTGTAATTTAATTCCAAAGTGTCAAGAAATATATTTTTTATATTTTTATACTTCCAGCAGAATGAAAAACATCATACATTCAATAAATCACTTAAGAAAAGTATAATCTGATATTGTTTCTTCACATGACATGTGACTGCTCCATTAAAATCTATTATTCATAATATTCCTTTCAAAACCTATCAACTGTCTAGAAATTCCTAAATGTGAATAAAATATTGCATAGCTTTAGAACAGAACAGTAAACAGTAATGTGTCAGAGTGATCTCCCATTGCACTGTACATGTTGATTACCAGAGAAAGATCCTGATCACTTCCAATTCAAGGATGCATTAAACAAACCATTTATCAATTCAGCAATTACATCACCTATGCTTTATTCATCTGGGTTAGTGGAAAATTTCTTTTCTTCATTTCTGAATGGTAAAACTGAAAACCAGAATTACTAGAGGACGTAATAACTTTGAAAACAATATACTTCTCTAGCTAATATGCCATACTGCTCCAGTGGAATCAAAGTCCTCATAACAAAAGAAATGAACTGATAATGAACTGATCCTGGTTTGTGCAGTCTTATACCAAAAACTTGCATCAAGCAATGGACAGTAAACAGCAAAGCTTCTGATTAAACAAATCACAGCCATGTTATTATTTAAAATAATTATTCCGTGGTGAAACTTATTCCTACATCTTCAACTGATACCTGAGTGGTTCTGGCTTATATTAATACCCAAAATGCAGGATCAGACACAACTTCATATGGGACCTTGGGAACTTGAAAGGATTTATATTTAAATACAAAGTGATATACTCTCTGAATGTTTCTTTTGATGAAGATATTTCATGCAAAAGGTAAATAAAGTTTTTGAAAGGAATAGTACTCACTTTACTTTCATTCTCAACCTGATATTTTTAATAATGACATCTTTTTAATATAATGATTCTGATCTATATAATTATACTGATGACAATATGCATATTGATACTCACTATGACTATAATGTTATGAAATCTAAACTGGGAACTGAGTACTAGTTTGATATGGTGATTTTCAGACAATGAAGTGAAAGCAAACCCTGCTAAGTTGTAGATATTGCACTTGTAAGACAACACTCAAATGTCTACAGACTTTCTCCACCAACTAGAAATATCTTTAAATTAAAAATAACAGGGTTCCTACACAAATCAGAATTTTTTCCTACATGACTTCCCCGTAACAAATTTCTGATTTCCCAAGACTAAAATTTCTTTTATGTTTACCAAGAAAAGGCAGTAAAGTTGGATCTGTAAATTGGAAATAATGAAAAATTGATAAACATGATAGAAAACAAATAACCACATGATCAGTTTATTTCTTTGTCAAGATGGCTAGCTCCTCCTCTTATAGCCATCCAATCAACCCACTTTAAAACTACAGATGGACCATTTTCCTTTACTCTCAATGACAACATTTTTTTCCATGACTTTCTATTACTTTTTATGACAACATATTTCCATGATTTCCCATGAACAATGGAACCTGAAATAATGATAAACTGAACTGAAATTTGCAGGAGCAAATTGCTGACTTTAAAAAAAATCAAAGGATACTTTGATAAAACCACCCATGCTGTAATAGTAATACAAGTACTACTAGCATTCAGCTCCTGCCGATTCTTACAAAAACTCTGAATGAGATCAAATCAAGTCTTTAAGCCTACTGAGAAAATGATTATTACCTCATCACTGCTATGGTCTGAATAAAGTCCACCATCTGTGTCCTGAGGAAGAGGTATGTATCCCATGAAACTGTCTGCAGCTACCCCGTCATAATCATCCTCACTGTCTGAACTGCCAGCATTTATTACAAAATCTGGAATGTCTACATCTTCTGATCGAATATCACCTGAGTTATTGGGATTCTTGTCTTTCTCTTCATTTGGTACAGGAGCCATGTGTTTTTCCAACTGTATGGATAGTACAAACTGTACTTTGATATCTATAAGCAATTTACACCATATTTCTGAAAAATAACAGGAAAAATAGTTGGGTGACCTTTAAACTATAATTCTGCAATGTAAATAAAATATCCCCATGCTTCAGCTTTCTGGTTTTGACAACCATCCCATATGTTTGAGCTTTTATGAGCATGTTCCTGGAGAGTGTAAGAACTGCCCCAAGGGCAAATGTCAGTTGTGTGTATGCATTTGTCTTTTCTGCCCAATAAGATTATAATTTCAAATTTATGACCCAGGGGCTAAGTCCCATGGTAGAGAATAACTCCAGAGTCAATGTCAGCTGCAATGTGTGAATTTATCTTTTCATGTCCAGTTAAGTGCATATATGACAGTATTTAGAAATCTCAGTAGTTTCCATTTTATAACCAAGGAACAAGTTTCAAGTAGGTTGGGAATGGTCCCCTTGCATTAACCAAGGGTTCCAAGCTCATATGTATTACCAATTCTCAGACACATAAAAGAAAATAACTGGTAAAGGCAAGTGCTTTAGACCACTCAGCCACATTTGGCCCTGGATGGATGGAAACTGACACATTTTTTTGGTCCTAAATGTTTCCTTCTGTATGTAATGGTGCAAAATTTTGTAGATATTTTGACAGTACATTCTGTCATGGTCAGTGTAAGACATAACTAATAAGACTATCGTATGGGCTAACCTCGCAATAAATTTGGTAGCTAGCAACAATGAACCTTTCTTGTTTGGAAGCTTGAGTGGATTTTAATTAGGACCCACTGGGTTAATGGTTAGAACCAATAACGAGCAATATTAACATAAGTTCAAGCAGTGAAAGATGAGTTGAGATAAACCAGAGCAAAATTTAGGAAGTCTTGGGTCATTTGAAACAGGTGTCATAAAATGATATTTTCCAGAATTTATAGTAATTAATAAACATGGTCTATAGAGAATTATTCTGATGTCAATGACAGTGTTAAAATTTTTAGTGGTTTGAGAAAGTAATCTTACATGACTAAGCTAAATGGGGTGTGTGTGTGTGTGCCCAGACAGAATTTTAGGTTCTAAGTAAATCACCCTCTCAAAATGAGACAGCCTAAGCTTCTGAGGCAAGGCAGAATTTAGCTCAGAGAATTAGTAAAAGTACGTTTCTCATTAAATCATCCAAGGGACAGCAGGTCTGGAAATTTGAGAGACCAGGAACCAGAGATGAGACAGAGGGAATTCTCCAATGTTAAGTAAGCAAGGCCTTGGGACAGCACAAAGGTACACTGTATTGTCTCAATTGCATACAATATGTTCATACTTCACTTTTCCTGGAGTCCAGAAGTTAACTGTTTGCATGGATTTTGTCTTGCATGTTTAATGACTCATGGATTATGTGAATTTGTTCAAATTACCTCATTCAGATTTACATGTAACAGAAATCATGTATTGTAGGAATTTCATGCATTTCTTCTGATATGAATTATGGGAAGTAATTTATTTGTCTTAAATGATAAGTATCATGTATGCTAAGAACTGAATTTACTATATCTATGTCAATTAATCATTAATTAGCAAAGTTTCATAGTTAGGACAATGAGTGAAGTCCATTAATTCATTTGTGTAATTAAGTTCTGAATTCTTTTCAACTGAGAATCGATGGTGTTAACATTTGGGATGTATGTCGACCAATGTTGTCAACCAGTGATTTACAGCCTACAGGAGTGTAGTAATAGTGGATTAATTATGTCATGGTTCCAGTTAGGAATTTGTGGAGCGCTAACAAGACATTAATTTAAGATGGTAGGGTGAGTGTGCATGAAGTTGCAAACTGATGATAGCTTAGTTCTGCTGAATTAGATCTATAGATGATACCAGACATAAAAGCGAGTGGGATTATTGTTTGATAGGCAAAAACTCTGACATGTATTTAGGTTTGGTATTATATTTTTATTTGAAGGAAAAAATAGCTCAATACCTGAATTACAGTGAGAAAGGGCACAGTCTACAGCCAAGATGGCTGGTGATCCGAAGAGGTTAGAGGAAGAAAAAGAGAAGGAAAAAAGATATTGCAATGCCAATATATCACCAACAGTGATTCAGAAAAGACTGGACGCAACCTGGTGATGCTGACATGCCAGTAATTTGAGTTTGATCACTCTATTACATGATGAAATTTGTTCTATTGGTATAAGAGAATGGCTAACTGAATTTTGTATAGTATCTAAGAAAAAGTGAATTATTCAATATTTTTTTATGTAATTGATTAAATTGTTATGTTTTACATACAGAGGCTCATGTTGTTCTATTCAATATCACTGCTCAGATCTTTGTTATTCCATCCATTAATATTTTATTTTTTTCTCAATCTAGGCAATAACACCATGTTCGATCATCTCCAAGATAACAATAACCAAAAACCGTAAGTGGGAGATCACACATCATCCCACCCTCATGAGACTGTAATTTCAATAAAACATTTTCCAGTAAAGTGAAACTCTTCCCCTATGAAAACCAAATAAAATTTGGGTCCCAAATTTCATTTTTACACTGAAATGAACCTCATAAAACCAAAACTTTCTCAAAACGAGACCAGTTAGCTGTAAGATTCAAACTATGAGGTCAGTCAATGAATTTGAAAATAAAATAGAACCATGCAGATATAAAGCAAAGTCAAGCACATGCATTGGCATAGTAAAAACAATAGGCTAAACAAAAGTCTTCACACCTGGCTGAAGTAACACCAACAACTCCTTATAAATACGGTCAAGGTGGTTGTGTAAATTAAAGGAGATTATATTTATCTGCCAATCAACAGATGTCCAATAATATACACCTAAATAATCTTCAATTAAGATCTGGTCTGTTAATAACATTTCACTAAAATGTGTAAATTTACATACAAGTACAAACACAAATGGTAAAATAAAAGTAATGTAAACACTTACAGAAAAAAAATATCCATAGAAACAATACCATTTTATGAATAAAACATAAATTTGGCAAAATGAATATACACATTTTGCTATAACTAAGGGAACATAACTGACTGCATTTAATTTCCGGTGAAATATGTGAACCTCCATGAACCAAATATCCCTCAAAGCCAAATCGTTTACTTTGCCCAATAGGACTTTTGTCTTCAGAGCTTAAATGTATGTACCGATATGTTTTAACAGCAGAGTTTCACATTTAGTGTGTGATTTTGGGTTTCCCACAATTTATTGTCCATTGTGCAAAAAATCTTGACCCTGAGTGCCTCAATGGGCACAGTTTTTCATCAGAAAAAAATATAAAACATACACTCATAACTTTTCATCACTGGATGTCCATCCACATCTATGTTGGCTCTAGCAATGGCCAAAATTGTGAAATGTGATGGCAATATCTAGTTTAAACAATGTATCTGACATTGAAAACATTCAAGGTTCATGATAGTCAGCAGAGTTGCAACATAGTGTTTGATGGCAGTTAGTATATCTTATTTCCAAGAGCATTTATTTTGAGGTTGAAAAAATGACAAATGATACTACATTTATGCAAATAAGATCTGGAATGCAAACATTCCATGGTGCTGCTACTTTAAGGCTAACCATATATTCAAGCATGTTCCTGTTTTCGTGATTTACTTGAGCATATGTTAAAACTTTTATTGCAATAATATAAATTTCCAAGGTAAATAAGATAGCACAGTAGACCACAAAGTTAAGGTGACAAACTATCGAAGCAAGTAAGATTATCTCATTTCGTTAGCAATATTAGTACATTATGTACTACAAGTATGTTTCTCCTTTTTCTAACCAAATTGTTGCTTCCATCAAATCCAGAGGGCGCGAGGCACATTGTTCCCTGTCCGTTGAATCATATGTGCAACACTGTAACAGCACACATCAATGACAACACTAATTTATACACCTAAGTATAAGAATTGCCAGATGGACTGTATCTCAATATTCTGGGCGTTTTTGAATAAGAAGAGATGAGAAAATAAAATGTATTATCTTACACTTTGAAAGTAACACTTCTTAACTCGTCTTGATCAATGGTAAGTATGTTAAAAAAATCTATCAATCTACCAAATTCTCTAATGCACAGTCCTTGAATGCAGGCTCCTAGTCTTGCAGTGAGTTATTTAGCTGATATAAAACATTGCTAAATGAAAATTGATAGAAAAAAATGAAGAGTAAAAATGGCTACCATACTGGGACATACAGTTTAAAGGATTAAAGCAGCTTCTGACTGATTTAAAATGCTGAGTCAGTGGCAAATTAACTATTGTTGACATAGAAAGAAGTGACACCATGACAGCATTGTGGATTATGAATACTGATAGTAGTCAGCAGAGGTAGTTAGCAGCCATTAACTATTCTTATATGTATGCATGTACTTAAATCCATGGGAAGTTCTTATTTAGATTAAAATATCATAATTTGGGATGACTAAAACGTCTGCTACTATTCATCTTTTGTCTAAATTTCTTAAAGCAAAGGCACTCGATTCAGGGTGAAACTAAGGTGTACACTCATTAGTTTTCCCCCTGAATCAAGTGCCTGTGAAAGGTTCTATATTCCCAATAAAAATAAAGCATGTGCTATGACATAAACCAAATGAAACGCACACACGCGCTTTTGTGAGTATGTAAACAACACGAACCCAAATGGCTAAAATTTGAAATTTGGGGTGGGGCAATAATATCAACTCGTAAGTCGTACCAACTAAAACAATGAATACGTTATCTTAACTCGTGCACAGCCAAAATTGCCAGATTCCATATAATACATCTGAACGATATGGAGAAGAAAGAAAATCATAGTTGTACGTGCCTTATTCAAACTGTAATATTTTGGAAAATTGCATGCATAAATGACAATTGTTAACAACAATCGTTTAAGTGATTTCTAGTTTTTCACAGTACTTCATAAGCGCCCCTCGAAGTATGAACACTTCCGGCACTTGCAGCAATATCGGGTTTTTCCGGCAATGATCGGATTTTAGATTTTGGTAGTACAAACATTTGAAACCCTAGCCTCCCATGATCATTGGGGGCCCTCTACTCAGTACAAATATTACGAACTTCTAAGACAGCAGGTGCAGGTGAAGTAGTTTGAATTTGCAGTATGCACAATGGAGAGAATGTTCGCATATATTTGTGTTACTTTCATCTACTGGGCTGAAATTTCTTTGGATATTGTATAGTCAGGAAAACCGGGGAGACTTCATTTTCTTTAAAATATCTATGTGAAACTGTAGAGAGCCATCCATTATGGGACGTAATAAGCAAGACTGGTATCCTTGTAGTACACACACACACACACACACACACACACACACACACACACACACACACACATATATATA
>JAECUM010034454.1:0-40236 GCA_016617855.1 Megalonaias nervosa
ATTTGTCATCTATGCTACCAGCACCATCGCATGGCTCTCTCTTTCCCCTTTGGGGATTAGGCCCTGATTCATAACTAAGAAACTATTCATATGTCACCATTAAAGTGTATACACTTCTTTGGCTGGCATTACAAGAGGAGTTAATCTATGCAGTAAGCATGGATTCTAAAGTTTGTCCTTACTCTCCTGGGATCCCATCCTTAGAGTCATAATTTGGAAACCAGTGGAATCCCCACCCATGTGAGCCATGCTGGCTCAGTGGTTAAGGCATCAAATTCATGACCAAAAGGTTGCGAGTTTGATTCCCATCCACAGGCACCTGAGCCAAAAACTGGCAATAACTGTATGCGCTGTACTTTGTGTATAAATAGTTTCAATATGACATCACTACAACTGAATCTTCTGACATGGGACAAGTGCTATAAACAATAATCAAACATATCAGATCTGATAAAAGTGTGATCAAAACTAATACCTCTAGAGCAGTAACAAGTTCACCCAATCTGATGCAATATCACTTCATTAATATGCATGGATGTCACTCACAATCTAATTCTTCCAAGTTCACCCAATCTGATGTAATATCACTTCATTAATATGCACGGATGTCACTCACAATCAAACTCTTACTGGAAGTATGATCAAATATTTTTCAGAAATATGACCTCTACAGTACACACAAGGTCAACCAATGTGATGCAATATCACTTCATTAATATGCGTGGATGTCATTCACAATCAAACTCATCCTATATCTTGATGATACGACCTAACATTGGAAGCATGATCAAATATTTTTCAGAAATATGACCTGTTCAGTACTCACAAGGTCAATGAACCTGATGCAAGACCCCCTCATTAATATGCAAGGATGCTGCCTGTTATGTTTGCTAAATAATACAAAATATGGTTTGGTCTAACTACTTTAATGGCTAGATTACAAATAACTTAACACCTTAACCCCTGGCGCCGCATTTACGCGGCAGGAGGTAGTCGCCTACTTCCAAGCTCTGTAGAGTCAAGGTCATGTAAGACACACTAAAGTGGGTGGTATTATAGAAAGGTAGACTGATGTAGCTTTACAATGATACCAAATAATATGGATGTTCTAGTTGTGCTACAAAATACAGAGGGAAAAACATAAATTTTTGGACCCGAGTTTTTTCCACCCAAAATTCGCCTGAGGTCAGAATCTGATTTTGTGTTCGGATTTTAGACTTTTTGGCCTCAGATCTAAGACAGACTGGTCTGAACTGCACACAGACAGGCAAACCTTTGCAAAAAGTAGGATAAGATGGAAATTTGGAACAAAGAGTGGTCTCGATACGAAAACGATGTGTCCGTTAAGCCAAAAAAAAAAAAGAACTCAAACTTTTACTCTTCTGCTCATGCACGGGCGAAATAGCCAATGAAAAACGATGTTTCTAACACAACTAGGCATTAGGTTAACCAAAAATCTCTTGGAGGTTGATGTATTAGGATGTATTCAGAAATAGCCCCCAAAATGTGTTTCCTACTCGCATTTCAGGCAAAAACGACAAAAACCTCCAGGGGTTAATGTGTTAAACAGTGAAAACAAGCACACTAGTTTCTCACGCTAATGTTATCATAAGGCATATAGGGTTACAACTGAGTGAAGGACTGGAGCTGACCTCAGGTGACCTGTAACTGTCAGGCCATTTGTAGCAACAGAATGTTAATACTGTATATTACCACAACTCCCCTAAAAATGAGTTTTGTGCTTTTCTTTTAAATTCACATATTCATTTCTCCTTTTCTTTTTAATAAACTTGTAAACATATTCAAACTTGACAAAGTTTTATTTTGCACATGAATATATATTTCAAATAGTTTCTGATGAGTTGTAAAAGTTCTACTAATTGTAGTCGAAATTAAGTTCTAGCCCTATGACATTCACAATCATTCTTACACTCATGAAAACAAGTACATGGTGATATATTGGCATTGCCTCTAAAATCTATAGTCCTAATATTTTTTTCTTCAATCCAGTTGTTATCACTGCATATAAACTGATGTGATATAACAGATGTATTATTATGCCCTTAAACACTTCCAGTTTCTAATATTCACAAGACATAGTTTTTGTAATTGATAAAAATTATCGAGTTCACATAACAAAATCTCTGTATCTTGCAGGCTTTTTTATTAGATGTCTACTCCTTGTTCGAATCTCTTGTGTCTGGTTTGGCTCATTGATGATTAAAGGCATCTTGTCATTCAGTTCAGTGACCTCCTTGTTAGTATCTTCATATGTATCATATATCTCTGGTAATTTCTCTTTTGTTTGTAATAGATGTCTTCAGTTTCTCCTGTATATAGCACCATCCTGGGTTTTCACATCATACGACCTTGGAGTGCTACTTTTTCTGATGACTACAGCTGGTTCCCAAAGATCTTGTCTTCTGATTCTTACTTTGTCTCCAGAAGTCAGATCTGGAAGCTCTTTAGCTGTTCTGTCATACTGTTTCTTTTGTTGATTTTTCTTTTCACCCAGTTTCCACTTTAGGTTTCTTTCTTTTCTAACTTGCGGATGTAGCTTATGTTGGTAGTAGGTAAAGTCGATTGGTGTATTTCGATACTCCAATATCAATAAATATGAATCTTTTCAATTTCTCTTTACCTTATTGAGAATTCCTTAGACAGTCTGAATGGTTCTTACTGCTAAAGCATTAGACTGTGGACACTTTGGACTTGACATAGTGTGTTTCAATCCTCAGTTTTTTGCAAACTGAAAATATTCTTTTGAGAACTGTGGTCCATTATCACTCCTTACTTCTCGTGGTATTCCATGTCTTGCAAAAACTGACTTTGTGCGTGTGATTACTGTACTTGCTTGTGTATTTTCTAACTTGACGACTTCAGTCTACTATCAAGACATAGTTGTAATTATTCCACAATAATAAATCTGTTCCAACCATTTCCAATGATGCAGTAGTTTTTGTAGATAACAATGGTTCTTTCTGATTTGACTTTCTGTATTCCTGGCAAGTAGAACAATTTGATACTGTGTCTGCAATTTGTGCATTCATGCCAGGCCAACACATAATGTCTCTTGCTCTTTGCTTTGTCTTCTCAATGCCCATATGACTTTTGTGCAACTCTTTTAGCATTTCTTTTTGAAGAGCATCTAGCACTATAATCTTCTCTCCTTTTAGAACTAATTCGTCTATTTCTGAAAGTTCATCTCTGCAGTTCCAGAAATTTCTGATTTCAAATGGTACAAGATGTTTATCATTTGGCCATCCCTTTTAAATCATTTCTCGTAATTTGGTCATTTTATTATCACGTTTAGTTCCATTCTTTATTGCTTCTAACTGTGTATCTGCAATCTGTATATTTGATATGATCATGTGCACATAGCACTCAATTTCACTATCCATGTTCATTTCAGATGTGTTCGTCTGTCTGTATGCTCTTGACAATGTATCTGCTACAACTAACTCTTTTCCTGGACAATACGTTACGTTAAAACTGTACTTTTGCAGTCTTAAAAGCATTCTCTGAAGTCTAGGTGGTGCGGCAGATAGAGGTTTCTTGAGGATTGATTCCAGAGGTTTATGATCCGATTGAACTTGTACTTGACGACCATAAGTATATTGATTAAATCTTTCAAGACCAAATAACACAGCAAGCAGTTCTTTTTCGATCTAGTGTGCATACCTTGTTTCTGCATCTGTCAAAGACCTTGATGCAAATGCTATGGGTTTGCCTGACTGCATAAACACTGCTCCAAGTCCTGAATTTGATGCATCACTACTAACAACTACAGGCTTCTAAACATCGAAGTATTTCAACACAGGTTCTTTGCTTAGAATCTGTTTGATCTCTTCAAATGCAAGTTTCTGTGCAGTTTCTCAAACAAATTCACTGAAACTTTTCAAAAGTGCTCTGATTGGCTCTGTCACTGTAGACATATTTGGGATAAATTTTGCTAGGTAGTTGACTGTACCAAACAATCTTTCAATTCCTTTCTTGTCTGTCAGAGCGGGCATTTCTGTGATTGCTATTACTTTTTCTTGGTCAGGTTTAATACCTGCTGATGTCAACATGTGTCCCATGTAGCATACTTCTGTTAGTCCAAATTGGCATTTTTCCAGATCCAGTGTCGGATCTATTTCCTGGCATCTCCTTAAAACATTTTTCAGTTTTCCATCATGATCTTTCTTTGAGATTCCCCAAACAATTATGTCATCTATATCAATCTCCACCCCAGGCAGGTCCTCAAAACACTGTGCCATGCATTTCTGGAACACTTCTTGAGCAGATTTAATACCAAAAGGCATTCTTAGGTAGCAATATATACCAAATGGGGTGTTAAATGTTGTCAATAACTGGCTTTCCTCATCCAGGGGTATTTGCCAGTAACCAGTATTGGCATCTAGTTTGGAGAAAACCTTAGCTCCAGCCATCCTTGTGGTTATATCTCAATTGTAGGAAGTTGATAATGTTCTCACTTGATAGCTTGATTCAAATTTCTTGGATCCAGACAAATTCATAGTTTTCTCGACTTGGGTTTTTCAACAACTACTAATGAGCTGACCCATTCTGTTGGTTCATCTGCTTTCCGTATTACATTTTTCCGTTCCATCTCTTCCAAAGTTAATTTAAGTGGTTCTCGTAAAGCTGTTGGAACTGTCCTTGGTGGATTGATGATAGGTTTCACACTTTTGTCAACTGCGATATTTTTGTTTCAAGCATCCTAGACCTTTGAACACACTGGGAAATTCCTTCACGATATGATTATCCTTATTCCTGTGAACACTGCAAACAACTTGTATTAATTGCAAATCTTGAGACACTGAACCCAAGAATAGGCATTGTTTTTGTGATATAAAAATCAAGTTCTTGATTCATGCAGTTTAATTTGTATTGCCTTTGACAATTAGTTTGTCACCAGAGTAGCTTGTGAGACAGGTCTTGGTTGGTTTTACTTCAACGTTGTTGATGTTCATTGTTTCAAAAATGTGATTTGAAATGATGGTTACTTGCGAGCCAGTATTAATTCTAAATCTGACATCAGTACCATGAAAAGTCAGAGTGACATAGCATTCTTTGTCACTGATTTCAGTGTTTGCCTTTGTCACTGATTTCAGTGTTTGCCTTTGTCACTGATTTCAGTGTTTGCCTTTGTCACTGATTTCAGTGTTTGCCTTTGTCATTGATTTCAGTGTTTGCCTTTGTCACTGATTTCAGTGTTTGCCTTTGTCACTGATTTCAGTGTTTGCCTTTGTCACTGATTTCAGTGTTTGCCTTTGTCACTGATTTCAGTGTTTGCCTTTGTCACTGATTTCAGTGTTTGTCACTGTTCCTACAGAATATGTTTCTTACTCTTCACTTGAGTATTCTTGCATACCATGTACCCATTTTGTCTTGCAGCATTTCAGAAAATGATGCTGTTTTCGACACCTGTAGCATGTTTTTCCATAGGCTGGACACCTACCTTTTGCATGTAATTTGCCACACTTACCACAGCTGAATAATCTGGAGTCTGATTTCATATATAACATTTCCACTTTCTTAAGTTGTGCCATTTTCTTTACTGTTTTCTTCATTTTCACACCATGAACTTCTGATGCAGCTGCTTCATTTTGCATACTTTGAATCTGCTTTTTGGATTCTTTGTCTGCTCTGCAGATAGCCAATGCTTTTTGTAATGTCAATTGATCTTCTCGTAAAAGTCTTTCTTTTACTTTTTCAGAATTAGCCCCACAGACAATTCTATCTCTAATCATTTCATCCTGTAGAGTTTCAAATTTGCAGTTCTTTGCAATCAATTTAAGTTCAGTTACATATTGGTCAACGGTTTCATTCTTTTGTTTGATTCTTGTATTGAATCTGTGCCTCTCTACTGTAATGTTCTCCTTCGGACTGCAATAATCCTCAAACTTTTTGATCAGTGGACCAATTTTTTCAGCTTCATTGGCCTCAGATGTAAATGTGTTGTAAATGTCTCGACCATCCTGACCAATAACGTATAGGAAAGCACTGAATTTTTATTTGTCTTCTTTATCTGCAAGCGCAACATCTAAGTAAAACTGCATAGTTTGCTTCCACCTCCTTCAAGTTTCTGCAAGATGGATGAAATTAAAGTCCATTTCAGGTGGCTGATTGAGTTTTTCCATGATGTCACAATTTAACTTGTGTATCCAAATTTCAGTATTTGTCACAGAATAAGGCAAGAAATAACTTGGTTTCATCTGAGAACGATTTGATAACTTTTGTTGTACATGCAAACAATGTTACCTAAGGTGGATAATTGTTTTTTTTTTAGTTAAGTGACTGAACTAGCATGTATCCTGTCATAGATCGCTTGCGGCAAGAGACATTAAAAGCACAGTATGCATAGGTATTTTACCCTTACTAATACTCATTCCCCTGGAGACTGAAGACAAGGTTCTTATCTAATTGATACATTGGTCTTTTGGATCTTGTCAAGAAGTGTACATTCTCCATTTTTGTTCTACATCCATAGGGGTAAGTGTTACATTTTTATTTTATTTGATATGTGAAGCATATTCAGTTTTTAATGTTGTAGCATGAAATGTTGCGCGGATTTGAAACATTGTAAACTTTTGAATTGTTACAAGTTGCGATTAAGAGTTTAATTTAGTAGCATGTATCTTTAGATTTTAATTCCATACCTGTTATTATGACCAGTTTGGTTTTATTTTATCTGTGTGCGTGTGTGTGTGCGGGTATATCAGGCTGTTGGTCTGGCCATCTGAATGTCTGTATGGGGATGGAAGCAGGTGTGACCATCAAGGCAATACAAGGATGGAATTGCTGATTTGTAAAATTGTGCTCATGGTGGATCCATGAAGGTTGTGTATGGCCAATACAAGTGTGGGCCAACCCAAGAATTCAGGAGAACCGTGTGGTTTGACAATGGACATGTAAACCAGGTGAAAATGTTTTGTTTGCAAGTTTTTACTTGAGAGTCATACTTGGTTATGAACTGTATGGGCTGTACAAATGACTGAGTCATGAGTCATGTGTTTAGTACAATTGTTATGTTGATGTTGATTCAGTTAATCATATTTGTTTTGATTGATGATGTTGTTTCAATCAAATACAATTGTCTTACTTTCATTACATGAGAATATTTGAATCTCACTTTCATTACATGAGATTATTTGAATCTTGCTTTCATTATATGAGATTATTTGAATCTTACTTTCATTACATGAGATTGTATGAATCTTACCTTCATTTTTGAATATATAAATCACATTTTAGTTTTTCCATTTGTGAATGTTTGTGTTAAGCAATCGAATGAGTTGTGTGTATGAAGCGTGATAGAATCACACTGTACATGTTATTGAGGATATATATATTTTTATTAATTCATTTCATAAACTTCCATCTTTCATCACATTGTGTTGTGTTGTCATTTAATCCAAGCATCCATTCAGGTCAAATCCTGTTACAGTATTGCTATGGAGATATACTTCTTATTGGTATAAATCCAACTTATTCTAAAATTTTCACTTCTGACACCATGTTATGTTTGCTAAATAACACAAAACATGGTTTGGTCTAACTACTTTAATGGCTAGATTTCAACTAACTTAAACAGTGAAAACACATGCACACTAGTTTCTCATGCTAATGTTATCATAAGGTATATAGGGTTACAACTGAGTGAGAGCCTGGAGCTGACCTTAGGTGACCTGTAACTGTCAGACCATTTGTAGTAACTGAATGTTATGATAAAACAAGCTTACATACTATTTCTTATCAAAATCATAGAAATATGGCCTCTAGAATTTTCATAAGTTGTTGTTGTTGTTGTTGTTGTAGGGATTAATGCCATTTTTCAGCACAAGATAGGCTATACATAGTGGCCAGTATAACTGGTGGAGGAAGAACCTTGGAAAACCCCAGGAAGAACCTCCAACCCATAAGAAGCCACTGGCAAGCTTTCTCACGTACCCACGTTAGCAGAGCCTGAATTTTCATAAGCTCAGCCGGTCAAAACCACATGACTATGAATAAATGTTGCTCATAATAACTCATCCAAGATCTTTATGGTATAATCTTGGTATATAACAGTCAGATCAAAATCTGATCTGATCAGAAATGAAAAATGTCTAGATAATTCACAAGAAAGTGTTGATGGATGAATTATGGGTAATATAGGCTTTGGCCTAGTGAGGTAAAAATGAAGATGAGTCAATAGTAAAAATAAGGGCATAATGCTTCCAAAAACAGAACAATGATGACCATAATATGTCATGTTTTACAGCAATCAACTAAAAACTGCATAAGCAGTTGCACTCACAAAATTCTGCCAGATCCTGTAAGTTAAAAGGGCAATAACTCTTACATAAATCAAGACAGCACAAAGATTTGACAATATGTGCACTGTTTCATTGTGGTCCATAAAAACTGCAATATGTGTTGCATTCATAAGATTCTGGCTTGCACTCCAATCAGCTATGGTCACAAATGGCAATAAGTTTAACTGCAAGAGCATAGTCATTTGTCAATATACACATCTTCAGATGACAGCCATTACATGTACAAAATTTTATTACAATTCCTATTCACTGGAAACTATACAATTAGATGTGTTAAAAATATATAAAGCTCAAAGTAAAAAAGAACAATAATTCTAAAACAAGAAAACAATTGAAGGAGCATTGTGATTTGTTGATGTGTGATGGACATACATATTTCATGACAATCCATTAAAAACAGGACCAGATGCACTAATAAGATTTTGCTGGATGGAAGGATGAACTATGTACCCCAGCCTCTATAGGGGGATAAAAAGCACACATTCTTACTAAAATGGCATTGATTTGTATTCAAAACTATTACTTCACAAGTAAACATTTTACTTACATAGGAAAAGTGCCATAGCTATGAATACCACAATTCCAAAGATGTAGTTGAAGGCTGTGATGAAGTACACGATAGCGATGATAATATCAATGATAGTCGGAAGAATGCTGAAAACCACATAACTGAAAAAAAAGTATGATCATTTTAAAAAGCTCATTTATTTCATGTGTTTGGCTTGACATTAGTTAATCTCCAGAATACATCTATCATGTCAATCTCATAACATATTTGGTTAATGATAGAACATTATGAACATAACAATTTAAAAGTGTTTCTCATAACACAAATCCCTGTCTCAAACATACTCCCAATTCATGGCTAGTTCGCCAGGGTTAATGCTAAAATGCAATTTAGCCAAATTAGTTGCCCTTGATTCCATCATTCTACCCAAAAAACAAAGCTCACTTCGCCTTCCCAAGATTTTGTACCATTCCACCCACCCACTTTTCTTTCTGTACAAAACATAATTTCATAATCTCCCAGTTTTCTTTTCAAATGACAATGGAGTGATGATAAAAAAATGAGGTAAAATGTGAACTTTGTGGCAAATTTTTCTTCATAGAGGAAGTTGGGAAGTTAAAAAAAAGATGTTTTATGCCTTAAGTCTATTTTGCTGCTAATTTAACAATCACAATTACCAGAAATTGTATTGCCAACTATGGAATTCCTGACCAAAAAAAATCACACATGATCCTTGAAAAAAAAAGACGAGAATGGAAAGCATAATCTAACAGAAGTGATATTTTTTAATGTTTTATTAGTATTTCATCAGTATTTTAATCATCTGACATTAAAATATGCAAAACAGAACTTTCAAACGACTGTTTTTGAAGATTATGAATTTAGAGCTTCCTATGTTTACATTTCTCTAATCAGGCTGGATAGAGGTCATTTCACCCTGTTACGAGTAGGCTTGTACAAATGTAACAAAAGAAAAGAGTGAAGTCAACAAGCTTTGTAAATTTTAACAAAATAATTTATTTCCCTAGAAAACAATGTAAAAAACAGAAAATAGGACTTATGGTTTGTGAATATAATCCAAAATTCAATCCTAAGATTGGAAAATATGAGTCCTATCACCAAACAGTTCTAATTGAATCCGGGTTTGAATCTTGATGAAATTCCAATATGGAGGCGATGACATCAGATGATGTCTGTACTGATGGTAACAGATCCTCGTTGAATCACAGTTTATAATGTTTCCGTTAAGCTCCAGAATAAATTTCCACTGAATTTCTTTCTCCCAGAACTTTTATAAATATGAAGCACTTGTTTAGTTTTCTAGAGAATAAATTATTAAATTCCAAAAAAAACCAGATGAACTTCAAAAACAATCTGACATCAACAATAAAAACCTCTTGAGCCTTCAAGGTTTAACATACAACTGACTAAATCTACTAGAGAGCGTCTGTTTAAAGCCGCGATTTTAGATCACATGGTAGCTCAAGTGATAGGCTACATGATTTACTAATTGGAACGGCGCAATAAAAAAAATGACAATTATCATGTAGCTAGAATAGCCCTATCTAAGAATCAAATTTTCACACTGGAAATAAATAAAAAAGAAAGGCTGTATACAATTCAGCTAACATGCGGGCTGAAATGACCTTGGCAATAGCCAATCGTCTTCACTCGATGTTTACAAAAACTGTGAGCTAAAATTAGTGCTGAAGAAATCCTATAATCTAATCGGGTCAAGCCAATTTTCCGAAAAGAGACTTAAATCCAATGAAAATTATCATTACAATAAAATGTAATGAAACAAAATTAAAATAAAAAAGAATTTAAAACCAACACACAAGCAATTTAATCACATATTCATAACAACCCCAATAATAGAGTCCAGCACAGACCCTGGAATATATGTTAGTAGTAGGACTAATTTTAGGGTACACAATGTAAATCCTCATTTTGGACACAGATGATTGTAAAGAATTTAAGCTAAAAATGCATATTAACTGAAAATATTTTCATGGATCAGAATTATCATATGTACTCACTTATAAGACAAGTCCAACTGCAAACTGCACAGATCCAGATCTGCTGTCACATAATGTACCAGCAGACCTGGGTTAATGCAGTTTGTTACAAGTAATCAGTACAACACAAACCCTGATCTGCCAGTGCAATGTATGATGGCAGATCAGAACGCTTATAAGCAAGTATATATGGTAGGTCATTAGTGACATACTATTGACGCTACAGTGTGCAACTCCTTAGGATGCATCGACATCACAAGTTTAATGTGTACAATATCAGTATAATGTGTTTCAGAAAAGTCAATTAAGTGTAAAGACTTTATGAATCCCACTTTGAAAATATGCATTTTTCTGATTTAAAAATTGGCATTCATTGGGAATTCTGGATAAGACCCCTGCAGGCATCAGTCCCTCAATATAAAATCATTCATTATAAGGTGAGTAAGACTATGGGTCCCTTTTCATTCGTTGATAGTAAAATTATATGTACGACAGTAGTTAATCATAAGGTGGTCTCAATATAAAGTTGTATATTCGATGGACATCATTGTCAAGAGGGAGAACTGTATCTTCTGGTACAGACAGAAAGCTAAGTTAAACCAAGATATAATGGTTGGATTCAGCTTCTTTTAAAATTCAATCCTGTGTATATTTTATGTGTTATCACCTGAGCAGGCTGTTGATGCTATTTGTTCCTCTGTCTATCACTCTCAGTACCTCCCCTGTTTTCCTTTTCAAATGCCAACGGAGTGATAAACTGTAAAATACAAAAATAATAATATTTCAGAACCTAATCAATGGTCCATTTTTTCACCTCCAGACATGCATATTTTCATTTTCTACAAGGTCATATTTTATCACATTCAATGTGGAATCTAGGATTCCATGTGCAGTTGCTGATAAATTTCCAAATGTGGGTAACATAAAAATTTTAAATAAATAAAGAGCAAGAGTCCCTTGATAGGACTGGTGCTTTCAGGAATCCAAAATAACACCAGTTCTTCCTTCTAACTGCTGAGTGTTGAAGCCATTTCTGATTTTGTAAGCAAAAACAAGAAAATTGGCCATTGTGGTAGCCATATTGGATGTATGATCAGTACCATTTTCATTTAGAACAAACTAGACATCATCAGACATTTTTGGGTGAAAACCCCATATCATTATGGTCATCTATTGATGAGGAACAGCAACAACAAGATTTTGAAAATTGTGGTTGTCAAATGTGGTGCCAGACTGGCATCTTTTTCACTCAGGACCAACTAGACATCATAAGAAGTCTTTTTTCTGAAAACCCTGTGTCAATATGACCATCCAGGCAGCACCAGTAGCAATAAGGTTTTCAAAAGGGACGTCATGATGACCATATTGGTTGTCTGATTGGAACTATTTTTATTTAGGACCATAACAAGTCTTCTCGTGAAAACTTCATGTCAGTAGCCCTTTCCTTGTAGGATGAATAGTGACAACATTTTTAAGATGGCCACCATTTATGGCCAACTAGACCTTGGGATGAATGTAAGAATACATTTTCTTGGCAATCTTCCAAGTATTTTATTAGGAATAGCAATAAAAAAACTTGTACTAATGAATGGAAGGATGATCGACTCATTCTTATCATGCACCAGCACCTTCTCTTCTATGACATCATCAGTTCACATGTCTGCGATCTGAGGCCTTTAGGTCATTTCCAAACAATGATAATGAATCTTGATCCCTTCCTAAAGGGAGGTGTTAACTTCCCTAAGACAGGAAGTGACTTAGGCCCATCATGAGGATGGAGGGGGTCATCCTGAGATCAAGAGGATGATGTGGGACCCTTCTTACTTTCTATGTAAGTGAGGCAATTTTCAGCGATGTCCCATACTATGTCTTCCCACAGACTACAAACAGGACAACCACTGTAAATTGTACACTTAATACATGACACATAGGTAGGGTGAGTGTCCCATGAGGCCTTCTAATGCATGCAGTTATCCACACTTTGTGACATAAGTATAATCTGAATGAGAGAAAAAAAACTATATGAACCAGAGCTAATAAATCTCAAACAATTACATTTAGCTCCAACAATGTGATTCCAGATCACACCAATTAATGTGCAAGGATTTTGTCCAGTACTATACTTGTCAAAGATCTTTCTGATATACCTTGCATAAATTACACACCAGCTTGAAGTGGTGCTTATAAAAAAAAGCAGCAGCAATTTAAATGCATTTTATCATTAAGTATTCCAAAGTTCCAACATGACAGAGAACATGAAATAGACTTAAAAACCATGGAACTCTTCTGAACAAACACGAGAAGATTTGGTGATGCAATTCTTGGAAATTGTGTAAAAAAGCACCATGAGGCATGAAAAATATCATAAGTCCCCTGTTACCCAGAAAATAATGAAAAAGATGGGCTGGTGTAACACTAATGCTGTCAGGAAACTGGCACAAAAACAGCTTTCTCTCCTCCATTCTGGGGCTGACATAAAGGAAGTGAGAGAGGCAGTAAACTAGAAATGTGCTTACATTATATATTTCACTTGAACAGAGACAACAAACTCATGAACCTACAGACTCTGAAATGGGTAATTTTACCACGAGACAAAACAAACTCATGGATATACGGGCTCTGAAATGGGCAATTTTATCAACAGACAAAACAAACTCATGGACCTATGGACTCTGAAACGGACAATTTTACTAACAGACAAAACAAACTCATGGACATACGCACTCTGAAATGGGCAGTTTTACCAACAGACAAAACAAACTCATGGACCTAGGGACTCTGAAATGGGTAATTTTACCAACAGACAAAACAAACTCACAGACCTATGGACTCTGAAATGGGTAATTTTATCAACAGACAAAACAAACTCATAGACCTATGGACTCTGAAATGAGTAATTTTACCAACAGACAAATGGACCTAACAGACTCTGAAATGGGTAATTTTACCAACAGACAAAACAAACTCACAGACCTATGGACTCTGAAATGGGTAATTTTATCAACAGACAAAACAAACTCATAGACCTATGGACTCTGAAATGGGTAATTTTACCAACAGACAAATGGACCTAACAGACTCTGAAATGGGTAATTTTACCAACAGACAAGAACAAACTCAAGGACCTATGGACAAGCAATATAACTGCAACTGCAATAAGTACAAACATTTAAAAGTGGAGTATTGGTCAGCAAATTTGTATTTCATATTTTGTTTGTTCCAGTAAAGACTGTACAAATACAATCACTGCTGATGATGTCAATAGCACTTATTTTGTTTTATGTCCGCTTCAACATGAACCATATCACACACTGTAAAGGGTGAAAAATTATCAGCATAAAGAATCTGATCCTCGATTATCACAAGAAAGGGATTTCAACTGTGTAAATTTAGTGGCAGCTTGAATATAATCGACATTCTTACCTGTTTATGAAATGCATCCATGTTCTGCTCTGTTTTCATTTATTATTCCTTGTTCTGCATTCTGCATGTTGCATTTGTACTGTTTTCTTCAAAATGCATTCGTCATTCTTTTGTACAAATTCTACCTTGTATTCATTTATGTTCATTCTGCATTTTATTTGCATTCATTCTGCATTTCATTTGCATTCATTCTTCATTTTATCTGCATTCATTCTGCCTTTTATTTGCATTCATTCTGCATTCCATTTGCATTCAATCTGTATTTTATTTGCATTCATTCTGTATGTTATTTGCATTCATTCTTCATTTTATTTGCATTCATTCTGTATGTTATTTGCATTCATTCTGTATGTTATTTGCATTCATTCTGTATGTTATTTGCATTCATTCTTCATTTTATTTGCATTCATTCTGTATTTTATTTGCATTCATTCTGCATTTCATTTGCATTCATTCTTCATTTTATTTGCATTCATTCTGTATGTTATTTGCATTCATTCTTCATTTTATTTGCATTCATTCTGTATGTTATTTGCATTCATTCTGTATGTTATTTGCATTCATTCTGTATGTTATTTGCATTCATTCTTCATTTTATTTACATTCATTCTGTATGTTATTTGCATTCATTCTGCATTTCATTTGCATTCATTCTTCATTTTATTTGCATTCATTCTGTATGTTATTTGCATTCATTCTTCATTTTATTTGCATTCATTCTGTATGTTATTTGCATTCATTCTGTATGTTATTTGCATTCATTCTGTATGTTATTTGCATTCATTCTTCATTTTATTTACATTCATTCTGTATGTTATTTGCATTCATTCTGCATTTCATTTGCATTCATTCTTCATTTTATTTGCATGCATTCTACATTTTATTTGCATTCATTCTGATTTCATTTGCATTCAATCTTCATTTTATTTGCATTTATTCTGCATTTCATTTGCATTCATTCTGCATTTCATTTGCATTCACTCTGATTTCATTTGCATTCACTGTTGCATGCTTTCTGCATTCAATTTATGCTCATTCTGCATTCTCTTTGCAAAACTATTTCACTTCACTGGTATAAAGTTAGTCTTTATAAAGGCAACTAATCTTTCACATTAAGCTCATATCTCCAAATAATTCCAAATCTATGATGCTTTCATGTACCATATTTACTCGCTTATAAGTCAAGTCCAATGCAATCTGCACAGACCAAGATCTGACATCACATAATGCACTAGTGGATCTGGATCTATGCAGTTTTTTAGGAGTAATCAGTAATATAGATCCTGACCTGCTTGTGCATCATAAGGTCTATGCTGTTTGCTGTTGGACTCAACTTATAAACAAGGATATATGGCATGAAAACAGCAAATTTTACAAGCTGAATGCCACACTGATGCAGGCCTGTCTTTCTATACGGGGGAACTTAAGTTACCTGTGTAGGTGACTATACAGCTTGACCTGGATGCACCTAGTTGTCCACTGCTGGACAGGTATCCACAGAAATGATCTCAAGTTATTGAGGAAACCTGTGGTACCTAAATACAGAAAAAATAGTAACTGGATAGTTATATAAATATACAACACTTATTACAAACTAGATACTGAGTACATACATGTTCATTGGTTGTTAAATTTGTGGAAGGGGGGAAAGGCCCAACTGTTTTTAAAGACTAATCATTGTTGTGGATCTTGAAATGTGTGTTTATAAATACAAGATTCCTGCCATAACAGTGGAATGATGCATAAGAATTGAGATCACTCAAAGACACAATATAAGATATCATCAATTCTGCAGAAATATTTATTTTGTACTATGGACTTGGGTCAATATTTATCTCTTCATATTTTCCAATGTGCTAATGCTACAGAAAACTATTCATAACAGCTGATTCCACAACTGAAACAAGAGTCCTTTGAAGGGACTGATGCTCTACTGAGTGAAAAGAATTTCCAGGAATTCAAGACGAGGCCATTTCTTCCTTGTAGTGTTGAATCCATCTCTGATAATCTTCAGTGATAACACAATTTTATACTTAGGTTCTGTGATAGACACATAGGATGTCACAACAGCACCATTTTCATTTAGGACCAAGCAGACATCATTAGAAATACTTTGGTGAACAATTCATGTCAATATGACCATCCAATATGGCGGTGTATTGACAGCAAGATTTTCAAGACAGCAGTCATGACAGCCATGCCATATTGGTGTACAATTGGCACCATTTTCAATTAGGGCCAACAAGGTACAATAAGAAATCTCCTGGTGAAAACCCCACGTTGATGTAGACATCTGTTTGGGAGGAGTAGAGATAACATTTTCAGCATGGCTACCATGATGGTATTTTCATTTAGGACCAACTAGATGCTATAAGAACTCTTGTGATGGAAACCCCCAAGTGAAAATGACTTTTAATTTAAAATGGATGGCACCAACAAGATTTTCAAGATGACCACAGTAGTGGCAATAGTGGATGTCAGATCAGCACCATTTTAATTTAGGACCAACAAGACAAATTAAGAAGTCTTCTGGTGACTTTCAATTCTGAAGGCGTAACAATAACAAGATTTTCAAGATGGCTGCCATGGTGGCTTTACTGGACATCAGATTTACACCATTTTCATTTCAGACCAACCAGACATAAGAAGTTCTGATGAAAGCACAATGAATATATGATTAGCCAAAGGGGAAGTAGTGATAATTATATTTTCCTGATGGCCATTGTGGCAGAGATATTGGATGTCAAATTGTCACCATTTTCATTTAGGACCAACTAGACATCATAAGAAGTTCTTTTACTGAAAACCAAGTGCTCATTGAATCATTAAGTCAGGTGAAGTAGTGACAACAAGATTTTCAAAATGTCCAATATGGCAGCCATACATGATACTAGTTCTGTGAGGTACACCATTTTCATTTAGGACCAACTAAACATCTTAAGAAGTTTCCTGCTGTAAACTCATGTCAATATGACTTTTTGTTCTTGCAGAAGTAGCAAGAACAAGATTTTCAAGATTCCACTCTGGCAGATGTACAAGACCAATGATCAGTACCATATTCATTTAGGACTAATAAAACATCATAAGAAGTCTTTCACTGAAAAAAAAACTTTTTGACATGACTTTCCATTCAGCAGAAGTAATTATAAAAAGATGTTCACAGTGGCTGCCATGGCAGCCATACTGCACATCAGATCAGCAACATTTTCATTTACTACCAAAAAACAGTGAAAACCTAATGTTGATATGACCATCCTATCAGTCAGAGCAGTGATAACAAGATTTTCAAGATGGCTGCCATGGCAGCCATATTAGGAATCTGATCAACACCATTTTCATTTAAAACCAACTTGACATCATAAGAAGTCTTCTAATGAAAAATACATGCCAATATGACTTTCCATTCAGGGGAAGTAGCAAGAACAAGATTTTCAAGATGGCTGCCATGGCAGCCATATTAGGAATCAAATCAACACCATTTTCATTTAAAACCAACTTGACATCATAAGAAGTCTTCTAGTGAAAATTACATGCCAATATGACTTTCCATTCAGGGGAAGTAGCAAGAAGATTTTCAAGATGGCTGCCATGGCAGCCATATTAGGAATCAGATCAACATCATTTTCATTTAAAACCAACTTGACATCATAAGAAGTCTTCTAGTGAAAAATACATGCCAATATGACTTTCCATTCAGGGAAAGGAGCAATAACAAGATTTTCAAAATGGCTGCCAATGAGACTATATTGATCAGCACATAGTGGATGCCATATCAACACCATATACTTCTAGAACCAACCAGACATTATAAGAAGTCTTTCAGTGAAAACCCCATGTTGTAATGAACATCCACTCAGGAGGAGCAGCAGTAAATTTGTAAAAATGGCCACTGTGGCAGCCAAACTGGATGTCCAAGCAGAACCATTTTCATTTAGGACCAACTAGACCATGGGATGAATATGTGTGTAAAGTTTCATGGCAATCCTCCAAGCAGTTTAGGAGGAGCAGCAAAACCAAACTTATGCTAACTGATGGATGGATGATGGATGGCAAGACCATCCCATAAAGAGGGAAATGGTTGAAAATAATATGCTATTCAGTCATACACTGTCATATGCAAAAGAGAAGAATCATGTTAAAAGCCTTACGACACCTTTCTGGAATCATCTGCACAAATTCAAGAATGTTCACCAGTAAGTTCAAACTTAGAACAGAAATTTGGGAATGTTTCAGCCAAGAATAAGTCATCTCAACTGATAGGATGTAGTAATGAACACTGTGACAAATGTCACTCAGTAAACAGAAAATGTGCATATGGTGGCTACTGTAGTATTTCTGAGTGTTTTCCAATCAGTGGGTAAAAGGCAGAGCATGTTCCAATTGCTCGTTGCAAATTCAGAGACTTAATTCAGTATTTACTCATTTTAAGCCGAGTCCAGCTACAAACAACAAAGTCCCTGAGCTGCCATCAAATAATACCTTCTACTCCTAAGAAATTGCATAGACCCAGAATTATAGTTTCCTGTATTTGTATGGGAAAATATGAATGCATTCTTTGGGATGGAAACTGCACGACTTTGGGAGTGCAGCATATCCAGCCAACAAACAAGTTTGTATTTTCCCAAACAAATGCAGTAACCTTTTCATTATATACTCATTTTCTTATTCTACCTAAGGCTTAATTACCATATATACTTGTGTATAAGCCGAATAATTTAGGAAAAATTAAAGACCTGGAAGAAGGGGAGGGTTGGCTTATCTGTGGGTCAAGGTCTAAACTTTAAAGATTTTAAGATCTTTTTGTTGACCACAATAATGGCTGTAAGTCTTGGGACATGAAAATAAAAATTTTCCAAGTCCTAAAACGTACATGCATGTGAAAAAAATACATTCTCGTTGTCCCAAAACTTATTAAACTGTTATAATGTTATAAACAACTATGATTGCTTTTGTTATTATTTAAGTCAACATAAATAAAGACTTCACAATTCATGGTCCAGTTCGAGCTTACCCAGAAGGGCAGGCTGTACTATAATCTACAGTACTTACACAGTGCAAATCATGCCTAGCATCACTTTAATCCTTGTTTATTCCCAAACAGATTAGATGCAGATTTTGCTTTATTCATTTTTTTCGACCAAATCCCATTCTTCCAGATAACACTTCATCTAGTTGTTCATAGCTATTTCATTTACATTGATCCTCATGCTCACGAGTTACTATTTTTCAATGATATAAGCGACATTAAAAATTGAGGTAATATTTATGAAAAGGTACACACGTTCAATTCTGCAAGGCACACAACCAGCATAACTGTTATATGTTCATGAAAGAGTGGTAATAATGAAGGCTAAAATTCTGAACTAAGATCATCATCAATCAATTTTCACTTTTGTGTTTTGGCTGAACAAAATCAAAATTTTCCGCACAATGGAAAGCTGGATGTTTCGGCATCTCCTTTGTTCATAATTGGCGGATTTGTCTCCTGTTTTCTGACAGCAGTACAGGTCATTTATTCATTAAAACCCAGAAACTGGCTTGGGTTAAGAGAGAATTTTGACCAGCAATTATACAAGTACTTTGATGTGTAATTGCCATTCACTCCATAATATCAGCACGATTACCATATTTTGTAAAATGGGGTGTAAGGTTGCTTTCATCAAAGCAAACTACAACTCAGTTTTTACAGTATTAGAATAATTTTCGAAGCATTATTTCTGACACTTCATTACTGTATTTGGGATTTATCTTTAAAGTTTAGTGCAGTGGTGCCCATGATTCGAATCCAAGGGACATACTTCATTCAGTGGAATGAACTTCATTCAGCACATTTAAACCTACAATGTACATGCGGTGGCGCCATTATGTAAATATGCTCACTAGCCTAATTCATTGTGAGTGTTGAATCAAACCCTATTGTTGTTCTTTGTTGTCATACTGGGATAATATTTTAATGAGTTAGGTATTTACAATTTCAAGGCAAAATAAAAACGCATTTACTGGTGTACTGATATAAAAAGTCTAATGCAATATGCATAAATAAACAACAATTTAGTCAAAGGGAGAGGTAGTATTACAGCAACCTGCAAATACTCAGTTCTTGTCATTGTCCAATCAAATTATACACGATTCTGAATTAGGCAAAAACAATAAGAAAATAGAAAATTAAATAGATTTCTTGACTTTTCAAACAAATTTATACTGTTTCTATGTAAATAATTGTACATGCCAACCCCGAGAGTTATACGGGTAATTTTTGCTAATGTAAGTTTGCCTAAATAAATGCATTTAGAACTTACCGTATGCATCTTGTGATGTCTCAGACTTTTGGGTTGGCTTATACACGGGTCATGCACTTTTAAGTGTTTATAACTATTCAGTTTGGGGGGTTGGCTTATATGCAAACAGGTTTATATGTGAGTATATATGGTATATAATGAAAAATACACTACAAAAAACAAAGTAATTCAATTCATGCTGTATTCCAAACTAAATACACAAGCACAGATTCATCAGTACACAACAACAATATTATTGTGCACATAACTCTGCCCAGTGAAATTTGAACTTAGCTGCAACCTCGAAATCACTTTCAAAAGAATCTGTTATTTTCATCTACTTAAAATTTAAATTTAGAGTCATATGATGAATGAATGCACATTGCACCAACTTTTCAATTTGGTCTGGAATGAATGGATTTTGGTATTTTTGTCGATTCTACTAAATTTCATGATTATGGACTAGATTTATCTGTGTCAATTCTACATGAAGTACATCTGATTTGAACAGTGAGGAGGCATTTTGACTCATCTGCATGTGTGTTTCTGTTCTGTCACTGAATGTTTGGAATCATGATGTGGGAAAAATATGAATTCTTTCAATTGCAATTATCAAAAAGATGCTATGGAATATAATGTTCATTTCATTTTGAGTGCAGTAAGGAGGATGTTAATGCACTTGGAATGTAGTCTTGATTACAGTACAATTTCGAAATGTGTAATCAAGCTATAAAACCCATGACATAGCACATGTAATCTGGACTTGCAGAACTAAGAAAGTACATTCTGAGGAAATTCAGGATGTAAAACTGTAAGTATATTTTATGCCGTTCTTATTACCAGCTAAAGAAGACTCGTTTATGCCAGTTACTTGCATGCTCTTTGTAGGGACCCCAGCAATTTAATGACCTGTATGGCATTTATCGCTAGCCTAAATCTGAAACATTGTACCAAAAAAGTTAATGCAGAATATTGCAAAGCAGCTGGTATGTATCAGTCCCCAAAACAGCTGCTTCAGTTCACTGAGAAACAAATTTAATCAACCAAAACGTAAAGCGTCTACTACATTAGTGTACATGATTTGTTCACAAAGTAGTTCCATATACACTATACTACTATTGGGCACATGTGTCCTGCACATGCAAGCAATATGAAGGTGTTCAATATCAAAATATATTGCATGATTCTGACCATGTAAAGTTAACGGAGACAAAAATAAGCATATAATAACTACTGGTACATTGTGCAATAACAGTTCTGGGCCTGTGCAGTTTGCATTTGGACTCAACTTAAAGGAAAGATGATAGAGTAGTTTAATTTTGTAAAACTGCAGTGTTTGTAACCAAAAGTGTCAAATAGATAATTTTCTACTAGGGCAAAAATTTTATTTATGGCTGATAGAAATGGAACTGATCAAATTATGTACATGGGACAGGGTAGGACTTTTATGCACAATGAGAAAACAAGTTTATGTAAAGAGAAACAAGTCAAACTGGTGACAAGGAGAATCAAAATACATTAAAAAATAGTATACAAAATAAAGAATTCTGCTACTACAGATTTCTATACAAACCAGTTGCTCCTCCTTGAAGGAAAAGTAGTACTGAGTAGACAATGATTAAATCCCAGCGAAACTCTGGTCCCACAATCTGATCTTGAACCTGTAAACTAACACTGACACTGTGCGTTGACAGGCTGTTGACTGAAAAATGCATATGTAAACAGACTAGAGTCAAATTAACTGAAAGCATGATGGGCAGTAAAAAAACGCATATGTAAACAGGCTTGAGTCTAATTAACTGAAAGCATGATGGGTAATAAAAAATGCATATGTAAACAGACTGGAGTCAAGGTAACTAAATGCATGATGGGTAGTAACAAAATGTATGTATGTGTAAACAGACTGGAGTCAAGGAAACTGAAAGCATGATGGGTAGTAAAAAACATGCATGTGTAAACAGACATGGGTCAAGTTGAATGCAACAGCAAAATCAGTTGTAAAAGAATATAACATAAAGAAATCAAATAATTTTATTCAGATGGTCAATACACAATATGGTCAATACACAACCACATACCAATAAACAACCACATACCAAATCACAATCACATACCAATACACAACCACATACCAACAAAAATGATGATGCATATCATGATTCATATCAAAAGTCCATAGTAATAATGAATTTCTGGAGTTATGTCCCTTTACACAACTTCACGGAACAACGTATACCAGAAAACAAAAACAATTTCACCATGAGTCAATAGAAGGCTTGGAAAGTGTTATTTGGTCATACTGAAATCAATATCTGAAAAGTTTTACTTGGTCATATTGAAATCAACATCTGAAAAATGTTATTTGGTCATATTGAAATCAACATATGAAAAGTGTTATTTGGTGAAATCAACATCTGAAAAGTGTTCTTTGGCCATATTGAAATCAACATCTGAAAAGTGTTATTTGGTCATATTGAAATCAACATCTGCTAATATTTTAGACACTGACATAATGCATAAGATGAATAAATAAGCAAATAAAACAAATAAGTCTCTACAAATGTAAACCTGTAAAAACAGCTTATTGCAATCAAACATATATGTTGAGATGTGTTCTACAATGTCACCAAATCCATGCTGTTGAAGAACAGGTGTATTACCTTGCTCCATGTCAAGTTTGATGAAAAGAGATAATCAGAAACCAGCAAGTATACCACATTATATGCCACCTTTACTTGTCCTCTATATAGATAACTGAATTTTTAGCACAAAAACCATTTTTCTCTTTGCAGAATGACCTTGCTGTTTAACCTTTTGGCCACAAAGTCAACAGACTTCTTCCTTGCCCTAAGAGCAAGTCACTTACAACCTTCATTCAGGTCTGTGATGTAGAAATAATGTTATTTCACAGAGACTGAGATCTTTGTGCCTTTTTCGACCCCATATTCAATAGCCTTATTCCAAACCTCAAGTGCAAGCCATTAACAAAGTTTGGTTGAGGTGTGTCATGTAGAACTAATGTGATTGTGCAGAAACCATTTTGTCCTTCTTTCAGTCACTCTGACCTTGACCTTTGACCTTTTGACTCCAAAATCAACAGGAATCTTCCTTACTCCAAGTGGAAGCCATTCACAAAGTTTTGTACTGTAGATGATGAAAAACTTTAATTATTGTGCAGAAACCATTTTTCTTCTTTCAGTAACAGTGTCTTGGACTTCAATGACCCTGAAAAAATTGGATTATTTTTTGGTCTTTCTGCATCTGCATTTCTGTGGGGGAGTGTCAGACATGCAATGGCCACATTAGTTAGAATCCATGTGATTGGCAATTGTGCACTGAACTTATGGGTGCTATAATAGACCATTTCTTACCTATATTCTGGTACTCGAGGACCATAAACCTTTGACCATAGTGAGATATTTCTATAATTAAGTTGGCTATTCACAGTAAAAGGCATGTTCAGCTACCGTATATACTCACTCATAAGTCAAGTAAAACTGCAAACAACAAAGCTGATGATCTGTGTAGCATAATGTGCCTGCAGATTAGGGTCTATGTTGTTTGTTCTACTGATTACTCTTAACAAACTGCAGAGACCAAGATCTGGGTCTATGCAGTCTGCAGTTTGACTCATAAGAGAGTATATATGGTATTTTATTAATGACAATAACCTATTGTGATGGATATGCTAAGAAATGCTCATAAAACGGATGCAAAATTTAATAATGGTAAAAAAAACCAAAACCATTCTTCAGAAATTTGCACTCATCTCCCAGACCATGCACCAGTAAGCATCAAATGTGTAGATATATGACTATCAGAGCACACAGAGAAGATGAAACCATGAGTATATTTACCGATATACTTGCTGTAGAGTGGAACAAAGATATTGGTGACACGACCAGCAGCCAGCAACATGAGGCAGAAAATGACAACAAGTTGCCTCCACCAGCTGCCCTTAGGCCACACATATGGCATCATTATTTTCAGCTTCTTCCACACATTCTTCCAAGTAGACTCATCTGCCTGGCTTGTATTGCCCTGTGAATCAGTTATAAAATAGTTCAAAATGTTTCTGGTAACATAAACAAGATTTTGTGTTTTCAGAAGCAGTAAAGCTCATCAGATAATGAGCACTGCACAGGAGTAGGCTCTTTTCACTGTCAATTTTTCTTTTTTTAATTTTGTTTGCTAAGAGAGAAAGTGTCAGGTAAGATGTGTGTGAATTATGAGACAGTAACAACCAAGCCTAGCTTACATTATATATTCTAGGTCAGACAAAATAAGTTTCATGCCTGCAGTTTCCATTTACATGTTACAGCACACAGTAACTGAGAAAAAAAACCTATACAGAAGAGATCTCAAAGACTTACTATTGTTATGTATATTTAATTTAATTGTTTGTTTGTTAAATATTTTTATTTTATTACATGCTATTGTAATGTAACATTGTTTGCTGCTGGACCTTGCCTTGCCCAAAATTGAGTTCATTTCTGCTTGACCAGATTGACTTTTTTAAATATTTCATTTATGTAAACAACTAATAACAGCTTCATTATTCTCTATGTGTATCAGCTTATTATCAGGGTTATTATTCAGGTAAACAAAAAGGAGTAAATATGTTGATTTGGGTCAGGGTTTTGGAGATTCCTAAGTGAATTTTGCAGGTTATTGTGTAGTAAATAACAAGGCTGATTAGATCATTCCAGAAGGTTATTTTCAATTAGGTAATGGTTGTTTTTAGAAAATGCTGATTGTGACCAGAGGTCAAGCAGAAAACTATATCATCTTGTGACTGTGAGGATTTTACCAGTTGTGCTTTAAGATCTAGCACCTTCAAATTGTATTATGTTGTGACCAGTTTAGGTTGAATTTTATTTTCTTCAAATTATTCAATTCAAGTGATTTATTTTCTCTGGAAATACAAAAGTGCTCTGATAAAATTTTTAGATCAAGACATTCATTGGAATTTATACTGAATTGAAACCTGGAATAATATTTCTGTAATTCAACAAAAGACTGTTGACACATCAGCACTCCACTGGTTTTAACAGACACGCCATCGCCTTCAGTTTTGAATCTCTTCTGGACTTTTACTGAATTTTATTCAGGACTTTAAATTACTAGGACTTGTGTCTTTAATTCTTGAATTATTTTGGGATTTAATTTGCAACACAATGAGTTCTTTTTTCTCATTTTCACTTTGTGCTCTAGGGAAATAAATTATTTGTTAAATTTTACAAAACATGTTGTCTTACACTCTTTTCTGTTACTTATTTTAAGAGCATAGACTCGTAACACTATTATGATAGTGTATGATCACTGTTTTCACACGTAAAGTGGAAGCACAGAAAGTCATTTAATTTCAACACAAGAACATTTTGACTCACCTGCAAAACAGAAATCTGACATGCTAACATGTCGGAATACAAACTTCAGACATACAGAAATACTAAATTAACTTGAGCCATTAGTGATGGATGCATCACAAAGGGCAGTGCTTGCTATAATTTGCTTGACATACTGACTTTAGACATATTAGACATAGAGAAATACTATAATTAATTAAGGCCATTAGCAATGGATGCATCACAAATGGCAGTGCTCACTACCATTTCCTTGAGAGGACCTTAATCAGAGGATTCTGTGTTGGGAAAACAAAGTTAAGAAAATGGGCCATCAGTGGACACAACTCCACTAAATAACATCGAATACTGGAAATCCAATCATTCAAGGTCTCGTCAACATAAAGGTGCATAAAAATAATAGAGCTGAAAAGCTGTACTGCAGAAACCAAAGGCTGATGGGTAATCTGGGGCCAAAACTGTTTCTAAATGATAATGTGGAATGCTGATGGGTAATCTGGGGCCAAAACTGTTTCTAAATGATAATGTGGAATGCTGGGAATTAAATTTGTTCAGGTCTCAGCAGTATAAGCTGCATACCAAATCAGGATGTAATAATTTTTATTTTTTAAAATATTTTTTCATGTTAATTTAAACATTCTGAACTAATATTAATTGTAATTGTAAAAAATTAACTGCGCACGATTGACATTTTTCTCACTTCAGACAAATTATATCAGAACTGGATGCTCTCACACAAAAGACAACGAAGTAGAGATGGAGTGGTGATTGAAATGTGTACTCCATGGATTTATATTTTATTTATATATATATTTATATATATGTATATTTATGGATTTATGATATTTTCGATATTCTTATTAATATCAATTGTAAATATAATACAATTTCTGATTTGAAATGTGCTGAGTGTACAAATAATATGTTAAATGTCCACTTATTTGTAGTATCATAATACAAATTCACTATTATCCATTAAAATATCTAGGCCATTCTGTATATTGTTCCTCAAATATTTTATTGATTTTCCAAAAATTAATTTCAACTGTCATTAATCTTTTAATGAATTATGTTGTGTATTCCTCAAATTAATAGCAAACTATGAAGCTGATAAACAAATGGGTGTGGCAAACTTGATGAAACTAGACCTATCATACAGAACTCAAATACGACAATTTCAGCTCATGTGATTTTGACTTTTGTCCTCTGGGCTTGAGATTCAATAGAAAGGTGACAGCCAGATGGTAGACTACCAATGATGATTGATGAAAATGCATCCTGTGAAGTTAATTTAACTAAGGTGAAACCCCAAACTTACAATGCTGGTTCCAGTGACCTTTAACCTTTACTTCCCAGCTTTAGAACCAATTGGGAGCTGTTTCTACCCAAGCCAAGGTATCTCAGTTAGTTGCAGGTTCAATACCCGCCCAGGACAGCCTGGAACAGCTGTCTCAGTGTGTCTTTGAGAAAGACTATAGCAGTGTATGGCAAATTTTTGGATTTTGGATGCAACAAGTCTCATTCTTCAAGGAATCCACGTGAAACTTGGTAACTGTTATGGTCATCATCTAAATATGCACACGTCAATAACCCACTCTGTTCATAAAATGTTTTAAGAGCTTTAGTGTCTTAAAAGAAAAAAAATACTAATTAAGTGTTAATTAAAGGATAGGGATACTCAAAGTATACAGACATACACATAAATATTTATGGATATTTTTCAAAGCTCGAGTATATGTATTGATTCCCACTGAGGATTCATCAATACACATTGGCACTGCAATATTTTACGCAACAATAATGCATCAAAATCAATACTACTAAAGGTGTGTCCCAATACATATTACATGAGTGTGACAGTATGTAAATAGAGTTATCACAATATACATTATGACTGATAAATGAAAGAAAATTACAAAAGTCTCTCTAAACAAAGACCACAGATTTATCTGCCATTCTTTTGTGTAAAGAGCTGGGTTTCCCATTCAGCTAGAAATACATCTGACACCAACTGTATAATAAGTCACTATTACCAGACTATTACATGCACTACCAAAATATCTGAGTCCAAATGTGTATTTAATCATCTTGACAGAGAACATTGGCTAGGATAGCTTGTATAATATAGGCAAATAAATCTTCATACAGCAAAGAAAATTACTATTCAACAATAAACATAGATATTAACTATAGAGACCAACAGAATAGTAATAAACATTCATAAAGCTACAGTACCTATAACAATAAAAAATCACCTTTGAGTAATCATTCGTCAAGCATGGTAGTGGGGATACAAGTTACTGTGATTACATATGAGAATATCCTGCACACATCTCCTGTAGATCTTTTACTTATTTCCTTGCATCACTGGATTTAAAAGCAAAGTCCATTAATAACATATTTTATGCCTGCCCTGTGTTTAATTTTCCTTTTATTATTCTAAATGTAAGTCATCCAAAATGTAAGTCATCCAAAATGTTTGTTCACCGAACTTACTCTAGACTAAACATTTATTTTATGAAACAAATTTTTCTTTGAGCCGCTACGATCCTTGTCCTTATGGCACCTGAAACATCAACAACTCTGTTCCATACTTCATGTGAAAGCCATCCACAGACCTTTGGTCAAGGCACATGGTCAAGAACAAAAGTTACTATGTTAACACCATTTTCTTTTCCAGACAGTGATTGAAGTTACATGGTCAATAACTGAACGTTCTGTGCAGAAACCATTTTTCTTCTTCAAGTCAGTGCCTTTACCCATGACCCTTTGGCCCCAAACTGACAGACTTCTTCCTCAACCAAGTACAAGCCATCCACAAAGTTTGGTACAGTTTAATAATGTACAAATAATTTTATTTTATGAAAACAATTTTTGTTATATTAGTCAGTGACTCTGACATTTGACCTTTTGACTCAAAACTGGTTTCTTCTTCACCCTAAGTGCAAACCATCCATAAATGTTTGGTACAGGTATGTAAAGTAGAACTCTTATTGAGCAGGAACCAGTTTTATTGTCTCAGTCACAATGATATTGACCTTTGATCTTTTGACATTTTGACTGCAGATTGTGAAGAAGTCAAGTTATTGCGCAGAAACCAGTTTCCTTCTCGCAATCACAACTGCCTTGACCTTAGACATTTAGACCCTGAAATTGATGAAGCTCTTTCTTAATGCAGGAGCAAGCCATCTAAAATGTTTAATAAGCACAGACTGCAAACTTTCTTTGTTGTAAGACAGCCATTTTCTTCTTCCTGTCAGTAAACTTGACCTTTGGCCTTTTGTGCCTGAAATCAAAAGGATTACTGTGTATTGAAAGTTTAAGTCATCCACAAACTCTGATGACTTTGATTGTCAACAACCACAGTTACTGTGCAGAAATGAAATTGATAATAATGGGTGGACAGACAGACAGATAGACAGATGAATGGATGGGCCACATAACATAATATGCCCCATCTTATGGTTGGCATTTAAAAATAATCCAAAAAATGAAGAATATAGGTATTTAAGACATTCTGATAAAAATAACTGAAGACGTATTTTCATATCAAGAGTAACAGTGGTAAAAGCAGGCCGGGGCAAGGATGTTGATCAGTAATTTTGGATTTTGATAGTTTTTGGAACACAGTTTGGATTGAACACTTTTGGGGTGCTGGGTGCAAATAAATTTCTTGTCCCAATATATACAGTAATTACAGTAAGTTATAACTTCAACCTTGTGGATAGGAATGTATTTTATTATTCTTTACCTGCTCTTCATCCTTATTGATGGTGGCATAGAGGTTTAATGCCAGACCTGGAGCCTTCAGACCAAGTACAAATATAAAGAATGATATAACATAGCGGATTAACCACAGTCCAAAGTCTATCCGGTCTTGGGTTCTGAAATGAAGCAAATGGTGGAAAATTATATTCATTGACTTAACTGTTTATAAGCAGGATCTTGCAAGCTAAATTAGTTCCTCTGGCATAAGTCAAATGAGATTTTATATTAAAAAATAGAGTAAACTGCATAAAACAGACTACTGTGACCCAATATTGCTAACCTACAAGCATGGTAAATGTGGAATTAGGTTAATTGGCATCTTGCAAGCTAAACTGGCTCCTATGGCATGAGTCAAATAAGATTTTATATTAAAAAAAATAGAGTAAACTGCGTAAAATAGGATACAGTGACCCAATATTGCTAACCTATAAACATAGTAAATGTGGATTTAGGTGAATTGGCATCTAAATGAGAACCAAGATATAACTTTTAACACCTTTAATAAAACCCTGAAGGTCTTTGTAGTTACTATGAGTTTAAAGCTCAGCATAACCAAAAATGCCTCCCAGTGCAGATCCTGGAAGCAACAGGAGAAGAGGTCTTCTTATTTTGGGTGGTTCTTGGGTCCTGACATGATTTTTAGTAAATATTAAGTAAACCTTGAAAAACTGGTCACAGTAACCAAGTTTTGGTGTACCAAACTTATCCCAAGTTTGACCACACAGTGAGGTATTAAAATTTAAGTATACTTGTGATTTTTTTTACGCAACATCAAGTAAATCCTGTGAAGAAGGTTGTAGTTACCCAATTTTGTGCACAACATAACTTCATCTTATGATGAATTCATGCTGTAAGTGTACATGTCTGTAGATGTATTAACATTTAGAACTGCAGCCCCAAAAAGTAAACTGATTAATCAGATACCAGCATACATGACATACAGAATCCTATAAACTGTGCACTTCAGGTTTCCTTAAAATGATAACAGACTGACAGACTTTCAAAGGAAAGATCTTGCTAACCTGTCACAGGTGCTCTATTAATAACATTAATAATGCATATCTGAGCTAAAAAATAACTTTGATCTTGGTCCAGCTTAGATGCTTAATACAAATCTTCACACCAGTTTTTACAGGTTAACACTGATTCAAACTAGGTTTAGCAACTATATAAGACATAAAAACCACTGGCATGATCTTCTTTCCTTTTTCATTATAATTGCTGTATCCGAAATGCCTTTAACTAAAAAAAAATTTCGTGAAATGAGAATTTTAAAAAAATGATCAGATTTGTAGATACTTGTTTTAAATTGGTTTCAATTTAATTTTTAAATAGCAGCCATACTTAAAGCTGCTTAAGAATTATGCCAATCCTTTTTATAAATTTAAATTATTATTATTATTAAATTAAAATATATTATTAAATATTATTATTTAAATAATATTATCAAGATAATTATGCCCACTGAATTATGACATGCTGTTAACATCAAATGAGTGTGTTTTTAAAACTTAAAAATAATAATTGATGGATAAAGTATGACAGACATAATATATTTGCAACATTTGCTGTCAAGTCATGTGACTTTAACAAAATGAGATGATGACAACATTTTTTTAATTAAATGAAATACATGCCATAGCCAATAAAACAAAAATATGAGCAATAACTAAACGAACACCCATGATTCTACTCACGATGCCAGGTACCACCACCAGGAATGACTCCAATAGGATACAAAGGCCAAGTTTTCCTTCACAAAAGCCAGACACCAGAAGATTAGCAGCATGAGACTGTGACCACGTGTGCGTATCCTGGGCAAAAATCTGGACCTCTCTAGTGACAGGAGCTTGAGGGAACCAGACCAGGTAATGACCAGGGCAAGAAAGTTGAGTATGTTTGACCCTGTAATTCCTTCACCACTGTCTACTTTAGTGATGTCCTGCAGCACAATCCTTAGTATGGCCTCCAGGATAAGTATAAAAGTCAGCAGCAATTGAATGTTGTATCCACACCCACCCCTAATATATTTCTCAATAACTGGGCTCGAGTAGTGTCTGTACCTAGCACACTGTATACACCCAAACACAAACATGTAAACAAACAACAGCCCTGACGTAAGTGTGTCCAGGAAGCAGATATTCAGCCCCTCATCATACCAGATTTCTGTAAAGCTGGTGTTCCCACTGCAGTACTTCATGGTTTGTTTTGATTTGGCCCCTTTTTCATAAACAGATGAAACAATGGACACAATCAGAAGTGTGGTCAGCTCTAATACTGCCTTTTCTGGTGTCTTCTCTGTATCATGCTCTCATCTAAAGAAATATGAATAAATATTTATGATTAAAAACTTTCTTGATGTCTCAGTGTGTGAATGTGGTGTGCATATATATATATATATATATATATATATATATATATATATATATATATATATATATACACACACACACACACACACACACATATATATATATATGCACATACAACTTGCCCTCATTAATAATGCAGGAGTCCTTAACTCCTCATGTACCAAACCTTGATACTGCAACAACAGCATTAGGTATAAACTGAACAAAGTATAGCAAGAACCTGATATGTATCAAAGTATGGTACAGTGAGAACCATGCAAGTACCAAACCATTGTATAGCTGTGACAACCAAATACTGTGTAAATGCATGCATGTGTGTTCATGGTGGTGATGGCTGAGGAGATTAGCATAAGCAGACTGGTTCTCTGTAAGACAGATGTCCAGAACCCCCAGTGTTACTACTACTTCTAACAGCTTTATGTACCAATCAATTTTTTAGTACAAAGTCAATCATCCATTAGCAATAAATATGCAACAGCTGCAATGACTCACCTTCAAGTGAGAACATGCTACTAATAATGCCTACCATTACTATTACAGTTTTCTCTAAGCATGAAAGCTTTCTCTGACCTTGACAGCTTTCTCAGGTCATGACCATTTTGTAGACAGTTCATCTGTGTGTACTGTGACAAAATAAGAGTGGAAAGTCTTTTTTGAGACAGTAACAATTCAAGGTAGAGCCACATCTAATGTAAGTAGCTCACAGCTGCCTCAAGCACCATAGAAAATGTAGTAAAAGCTAGGATCTATAACTCACCCACCCCTTGCTAGCCAACACCCTACCAGAATAAGATGGTTGGCATTATTACAGGAAAGGAATCCTATATCCAAAGTATGAAGTCACCCTAACAACAGTGTTCCTATATCAACACCAGGTACAGTGTTGGCAAGTCATTCCTCAAGGTTTTATATTTTATATTTGCCATAACCTACTTAATTTTTTGCAACATAAGATTAGACCACAACTATCCACTTGTGGTTGTTGTTGTTGTTGTAGGGTTTAATGCCATTTTTCAACACAAGATAGGCTATACATGGCTGCCAGTATAAATGGTGGAGAAAGAACCCGGGAAAACCCTGAAAAGAACCACCAACCCACGAGAAGCTACTGGCAAGCTTTCTCACGTACCCACACTGGCCGACTCTGAGACTCGAACCCACGCAGACAGAAGTGAGTCCACTTGTGGAAATTGGTCCTAGGCTGAAGGTACATTTAGCCCATACTCCAAGTCTGATTAATATGGCTTCCACAATGGTAAGCTAATCAGTCAAACTGATGCAAGATCATGTCATTAATATGCATTCATTGTGCTCATTACTGAATTTGTCTGAGATCTTGAAAATAATATACATTCCATGTTGACCGAACTTGGGTGAAAAATACTTGAGAGTGGTAACAAATGTAGCCAATCAAATGCAAGAACACCTCATTAATATGCATCAGATGCATACTGTCAGTCATAAATGAATTCATCTGAGGTTTTCATAATATAAGCTTACATACCAAATCTAATCAAAATCTGATCAGTAACATAGGCTTCATAAGCTCAGTCAATCTGATAAAAAATCACCTCATTAATACAGAATGATGTTGCCCATAATGAAACTCATCTGAGATCTAATTATATACGCTAATTTATCAAATCTCATAAGATACATGGCCTCCAGGCTATTCACAGGCATGGCCAATTAGATCATTTCATTAATATGTGTGGATGTCATTCATAATCAAACTCATCTGAAATCTAAATAAATAAACTTATATACCAATTCTGATCAGAAATATTGTAAAGCAGCTAGTGTGTTCACAAACTCAACCAATCAGATGTAAGATTAGTCCGATAAATCAGTTGCCTCACCACATCCAACAACCTGTGTTGATATTGATGGATGATTTGAGGGTCTAATGTCACCTGTTCATTAAAATGTGCAATTCTGCTGCATATAAATCTGGAGATCAGCACAGAGAATTCAGACAATTACTGGTATTTGGTAATAACCATATGTAGCCACAAAAGTCAAAATGGTCACAGGACATAGAGTTGTATTATTCCACATTGATTTACAAGTCATCAAACATAGGATTTGATACAGAAATATTCTGAACAACTCATTTTTGCAAGTCAACTTACTTTTCTGCACTCTTTCAAAATGCTTCTGCTGACACTGTAGTGCCCTTTATAAGTCACGTGTATATCAACAGCATTTTTTATTATTATGGCATATCAAGGATTTGACAATACTGTCCAAATCAGATTCTAAGAAAGCTTTGATTACATTCATGATTTATATTTGCCTCATTGCCAATTTAATTTAAACAGGATGACAATAAAATAAGGCATAGTTTATTTGCCAATCAATTGCAGATGCTTACATACACACTCAAAAGAACATGGTTTCTTTGAAGTATATCGACGTATATACATGACAAAGATTACCTATTAATTCATCACACTGGCTTCTTGCCTATTTGCTTAAATCTAGCCTTTAGTTATTGTGCAGTTGTCCATGGCTGACCAGATTATGAAAAGGGGGACTGTACTAGGGGAAATTAAGTGTGTCATGGGGATGCATTATAAGGAGCAATCACATATCCTTTGTGAATTTCATGTATATTTGACCCAGATACTCAGGTCCTTGAGTGCCCTGATAATGTGGGAACCACAGAGAAGATGCACTAATCTTGGTACATGTATAGTAGTTAAATATCTTCAGACTGCAGATGTGAACTGCTGTCATGATGAATTCACACAATCCTTGGGTACTCATATTCAAATATCACCACCCAGATAAAACATATTAAACTAAATCATTAGATCCTTTGCTTCTTTCACTGCTTTCACTTCCAAGATTCTTTGATTTCTATAACACAAAACTCATGCACAGACTCAAATGACATTGTGAAAAAAGACAAAAATTCACTTCAAATAATTATAATCATTATGTATTAT
Source organism: Megalonaias nervosa (assembly GCA_016617855.1). NCBI lineage: Eukaryota > Metazoa > Mollusca > Bivalvia > Unionida > Unionidae > Megalonaias > Megalonaias nervosa. Next base: position 35,006 of record JAECUM010034454.1, read on the forward strand.
AAAAGGATATGCAAACTAGAAGACATTAAGTACTGTCAATGCTTAATCTAAATTTAAATCCGTGTGAAGATCTGGTTATTTATTATTTAATATGACTGCAAAGATCTCTACCTAATTATTTAGACGTACACAAAATGCCAAAGTTATTGTAGTAATTTTAGCCTAACATATTTTACTGAAAAACGCTAGTACACATCATGCAAAAAGTGATTTTCAGCATAGATCAGCTTTATACCAACCATTCAGTTTTACAATATTCATAAGTATACATTATTGTTCAAGCACACTGATCTTTAGATTTTAGACTTCATACACACAAAATATTTAAATTTTAAATTATAAAATTAACTTCTATATACAAAAAATAAAGATGACTTTTAGTACTCAACCATCGACGAATACTTAATAGGTGTGAAAAACTACATGAATTACGGTACGTTGGATGTTTAAACTAAACTGATTCATGCCAACATAAGCATTCCTGGAGTCTACTTAAAATAACAATCCCACTCTTAAAATCTTGGGAATTACTTTTACAAATCTGTGTCCAATATGAAATGGTACAGTGTAAAATTAAGGGTCACATTAGTTTTTGCAATTGGGCTTTCCTCTGTTGTTTTAAAAATAAGTATTCTTTACACAAACAAAAAAAAATCACCCAGTTGATTTAGTGATTTTTTGCTCATTTAAGTCATTTATCATTTAAAAACTACTCCAATGTCCAGTGCGACCCTAGGGTTATGTAACTGGTGAGGATATTACATACTAGTGGTTGGAGCGTCTGCCTTAGATGCAGGAGGTCACGGGTACAAACCCTGGCAGAGTCATAACAAAGACATAAAAATGGCACTAGAAGCTGCCTCACTAGGCGTTCAGCATTAAGAGGTTTGTGTTAGGACTGGTTGTCCCGGTGTCAGGATAATGTGACTGGTTGGGACATCATGTTACACGTCTGCAGCATGATGCCCTAGTGCTAGACATCACTATAAACTATCACACTGCAGACATTGAAGTGATATGACTGAAAAATGTTATAGCTATGTTAAAAATCCAAATCACACACACACACACACACACACACACACACACACACACACACACACTTTCAATGGAAAAGTACCATAATATTTCTAAGCATTTTGGTCCAGAATAGGTTCTGCTATTTAGGCCCCTTTGACACAACAACTCGTATCTTTTTCCCATGAAAGTATGCTCAATGAAAGTGCAATTAGTTTCACATTTGAAATCTATGGTACTCTTACTGGGCTAGGTACACACAGCATCTGGTAGTAGTTTAATACAGTCAAACCTGTCTTAACAGCCACCTGAGTTCGGCAGTTACCTGGTAACAATAGCCATTCTAATTTCTCCTGGCAAATTTCCTATATAAATGTCATGTAAAATTCAGTAGTCAACTGTCTTCTGCAGCCAATGGTCAGGTGTTTCTTACATTCATTGTGGTTTTACCCTGCCTTTCTTGGTCATTAAAGTGAATCAGCAGTGACCACTCCAAGTATACAAATTAAAGTTACTTTGTTTGATGAGCAAGACATTGTATATATAAAGGTATATTACCTGAATCGACATTTAAATGTTTCATATCTTGATTATACTTATTGTAATCCAGTAAAAGAAAGGCAGATTCATCAAGTAGACAGCACATGTCAGCAAGGTAGTCACTTGATACATCAAAACCAAAGTTGCCACGTGCTCTATTCTTGATGAATCTGATGTTCTCCAAGTTGCTGCAGCAGCAACAGGATTCTCACCATTGTTCTCAGAATAATATGTTGAGAATTATGTGTCCTTTCATTCTTTTACAAATAGTATGTGACTTTAATTTAATAATTTTATTTTTTTGTACAAGATTGGAATGCGGGTTTATTGCTGATATCACATGACTATTAGACCTAAGATGTCACGGTAGTGAGATTTGTGTAGCCATGTGATAATAAATGCATATAGGGAATGTCATGTCAAATTTCATCAACACTAGATTCATCTCATCTGCCAGTGGATTACATATTTAACGATTATAATACTTACAATATCTCAGAAAATATATCATTTTCATATTGATTTCATGCATGTATGACTTGATGTAACATTGTTTAGCTCTGCTAGCCCCATGCCACCACCAGCACATGGTAGTGGCGAATTCCAACTTTTCCATAGGCAATTAACTCTGACCATACACCACAAAATAAATATCTAAATATCAAAAATGGGGTGGGAAGGGTCAGAGGAATGTGTGTGTGTGTGTGTGTGTGTGTGTGTGTGTTTTGGATTTTTAATGTAGTTTAACAATTTTTCAGTCATATCACCATGACGTCTAGCACTGGGGCATCATGCTGCAGACATGTAGCATGATGTCCCACCCAGTCATATTATCCTGACACCAGGCCGACCAGTCCTAACACTATTAGTACCATTTTTATAAGTCTTTGGTATGACTTGGCCTGGATTAGAACCCATAACCTCCCACATCCAAGGTGTACACTCTAACCATTAGGCCACTAGAGCAGTGTCACAGAGTCAGCGGGAACTCGGACTAATGGTGTAGGTGCCTCTTTTAATTACCTAATCATCAAAGGTCACAAACAAAAGCCGACGGTCTTTGATTTCTGTCAGTTTAAGCAACTGCTTCAGCCATTAACTGTTTAAAGCACAAACACCTGTTTTCATGCCTAATTATACCAACTGCCCTGACAAAAAGTCAGTTGTGTGTTTTACAGATAAGCTATTAGTAATTTTATTAGGAGCCATTTCTACTGATAATAAGATATGTGTAAGACAGCGAGAACTGTATAAATGAGTGCATGTACACAGCAGCAGTTTTCTTGATTTGAAGGAGGGGGTATTTAAATTATCAGCTTGGTATTATGCAACATCAAATGATAAGCAGATTTTGGTAATTTCTCTATAGAACATAAGATAAAAAGTCTTGTCAAAATATCCAAATGAAGATAGCGTATCCATTTGTGGAACTTATTTCATTGAATTCTGTTATTTTTCTTTTTTCCTAAATAGCTAAATACAAGTATCATGGTAGCATACTATTACTGCTAATAATAATACATGTAAAATGATAATAACGATAATACTACTAGAAATAATGATAATGCTGTTTGGTACATAACTTAGTCATGAACCAAGTTTGAGAGCATAACCAGCCTTCAGAGGTCACCTGTCTAAAAAGGCCACTTTTGCCTTTTCCCATGGGTGGCTGCTGTAGGTAGGTTTGACAGTACTTAAACAAAGCTGATTCAAGCCAACAAAAGCATCCCTGGATTTTAATTTCATTTAAATAACTGAAGATTTCACTGTTCAAATGTTGTAATTCCATTTCTGTTTAGAAATTCACCCCTGAGAAAAAAGAAAACTGTGGAGTGCAACCTTATTATATCTCTTTCAAATAAACAGAATTTTGTTCACTCTGCCAAGCATTTTCTTATGAGACCATTAGCCATCTTAAACAATAATGTCATCCTGAATTTACAAATGTCCCTAAAAATATTAGACTTTTAAAGAACTATTCAGAAATACTTTCAATCTCACTATACAACTTTGTCAAAATCCCTTTCATGGATATCAACCACCAAGGGCAAACACTGCACCTGTGTGCATGGTAAAAAAGAAAAAAAACTATATATACACCATTCAAATAATTTCATTATTGTATCTACATAAATGGTATGTTCTTGAAGATAGATTTGAAGGCATCAGGACTGGGGGATGTCAATGCACTTTCATACAGATGATTCCAATGAGCAACTGTCAGTAAAATATGATGATAAACTGGAACACAATGCACAGCTGTGAGTGGTTGTTTCTTGTAGATCTTAAAGATGCAAAGGTTGAGTGGTAAATGCCTGGTTGTTGTTGCTGCTGTTGTTGTCATAGGGTTTAATGCCATTTTTCAGCACAAGATAGGTTATACATGGTGGCCAGTATTAATGGTGGAGGAAGAACCCGGGAAAACCCCGGAAAGAACCACTGACCCACGAGAAGCTACCAGCATGCTTTCTCACATACCCACATTGGCTGAGCCTGAGACTCGAACCCCTGCAGAGAGGTGAGATGGCAGTGATCCGTAACAGTGAGCATCTTAGACCACTCGGGGCCCCTTAGAATGCATTGGTACCACACTACTAAGATATTAATGGTTTTATATATTGCTGTTGTAATGATTGGCACAGCAGGATGTTCATCATCACAGAAGCACTGTTGTGAATCAATCATGTGTGAATGTGTTCCAGTCTATTTATGAAAAATTTCTAAAAAGAAAAATTTACACATAAGCCAGCAAAATTAAGGAGTTATTGCATTAAAAATATAGCATGAATGACTGCAAAAACTCACGCAGCTTTGCACCTATTTTTTTCTGTTCGCCGTGACAATTGATGCCTCTTCCTCCTCGTACCCGTTTTTCGTTAAAAGTCTCCTCTATGACAAATCCGAAGTCGACACTTCTCTGAGACGTTCTTTGCGTTGTACAGAACCATTACATAGCATGTTCCATTTCTTAACACTACCAGCATGTCCTATTTCTTAACATTACCGTACCATGATTACAGAATATTTCTGATTTGAAAGCATTACCTTGGCATGCAATTTTACGAGTAAAATCCCCCAAGATTACATCAAATAAACACGATAACAAACTAAACATAAATTTACTTTCGGCGTTTTCTCATGTTTACCTCATTAACAATCGCTTTTGACGTACACCTTTTCTGAAGAGAATTATCAAGGGGAGGTAAATAATTATTTTTAAAAAAATGCAAATTAAAACAACAAACAAACCACAAACAAACAAACCCAAGACTGATCATTTGTGATTGCAAGTACGGACCTATATGGAACCGTTTAAATTAATTTAGTATTTTTACTGAATTTAACCATTATGTACATCTTAATATTTCACTTGAATTAATAATTTGAATATTTAACTGGTCAGAAATAAGTTCCCATATAAATACAATCTTATTTCCATAATGTAACAAGATTTATTTCTCAACCTTATAAAAAATAATCTATTCGTAATAATTGCATCAGAATTATATAATTTTAATTTTAAGAACTCACAGTGATTTTATTGTGTGTGTGTGTGTGTGTGTGTGTGTGTGTGTGTGTGCGCGCGCGCGCGCGCGCGAACGCATATCTCTTCATGTGTTACAATTTACGCTGTTGAAGATGTTTTTTACTTTTTTTTTTTTTTTTTTTTTTTT
>JAECUM010034455.1:0-21594 GCA_016617855.1 Megalonaias nervosa
ATATATATATATATATATATATATATATATATATATATATATATATATATATATATATATATATATATAACCGAGTTTTTGTAACATTTTTTCATGATAGATCCTATTTTACTTTAGCGTCCAGTGTAGGCTTGTGCTGCTGGCAATCAGACAAGTTTTATTTTCGTCTACACACTAATCAGAAACCTAAAGGTCAAATGTCAAGTGTACCATCCTCAGATTTCCTAAAGTTGTACATTTAATCCATGTTCTGCGGCCCAAAGTTGTTCTGATATAGATATCACGATAACAAAAATGAGCTGATGCACACACGGGTGTATCTATCTGTTTGTCTATCTATCTATCTATTTATCTATCTATCGGTCTATCTGTCTGTATGTCTATCTATCTGTCTGTATGTCTATCAATGTATCTATCAAAATTCCAGAAAAAATTAATACTCCTATCATAGACGATGATTGTGCGATTTAATGGAACAGGCGTAACATTTTGCCCTTTTATAATTGTGAGGATATGTTTTTGCAAGAGCAATCCTTGTATCAATGTTTGCTTGGGTTGTGGAAATTTTAAAACAAGTACCACTTGATTTAAGAAAAGCTGAATGTCGGCTATTCTTACATTTCAAGTATTTGATGTATTTTCTACAGAACAGGAAATGATATGTTTCGGTAAACACGTCGCTGATGCAGAATTTACTAACTATCCGAATTTCCTTCCTTGTCTTACGACCCCCTGCTACCGTCATTTGCACGAAACCAAACAGCTGTCATTAGTCTGAACTAATTGTGATATGTTTTGAAAACTACACCTAATTTCCAAAAATGTAATATCTGGCAAAATCTTACAAACCTGACGGTTTAGAACACCATACAAGCTGTACATCATTTTAGAAAGAAGTGTCTTTACATTTTAAGAACGATTTCACCTAGATTTTGTTTATTTGCTTTTAAATATTACGATAACAATCAGGGGTAGATAAACTCTAAAAATTACTTCGATATTATGTATTTGATATAGACGATTTTGGCTAAACTAGTCGTACAGGGATAGTTTATTATTATTATTTTTTAATAATTTGTTTCCGCGAAGGAGACCCAATAAACGCAAATTTCATTATTAAGCGACCTCGATGCACTCGGCAATAATAAAAAACTGTCGGCATTGTTTTATTGAAAGACATAGTCTTCCTTCTTAAACGCGACATGGTATGGCTAGTTATGAAGTAAATATACAATCACGGAATTATGCATTATGAAGAAAGAAAATACAAAATACTATAGCTTTTGCACAAATCCCCGTTTGTATCCCCCCCCCCATTTCAATAACGGAAATCTTTAATGAGAAAACTGTGCACAGAACTGAGTCAATTAGTTCATCGATTTATAATTTCTAACCTAACTGTGACCAGAGTGGCCCTAAAAGCGGCATCTTTTGCCCGTCTCGGGCTTAACGGAGTTTCCATATTATCACGGCGCCATATTGCTGACACTATGGGCGAGTCTATTGTCTTCAGACAACAGAGTGACGTAGTTGATCCTATTTGGTAACTGCCAGATAATTCTGTAAAATACCATGAAGTTGAGACTTTTGCACACATGTACCTAGAAATTACACCGCTTGTAAATCTACGTGAAAGGCCCGTCTGGTCATTATCAGGTTTGAAATTATAAATCAATGAATGAACTGACTAAATTCTGTGCGTCTTTTATCTCATTTGTGCTTTTAGTTTTTCATTCGGTAGAGGGGTACAAACAAACAGGAGGTATATTCAGACTATAAGAAGAATTTACCAGACTCAATAAACTGTTCGTTTATTTCTCTTTGTGGGCTATGCTACTGTCGTATGATAAAAAGCCCTTCGTTTCAATGATTTCCGTAGCATCTGTCAAACATTCTATGGTAAGACTGTGATGAGTTTATTTACGTTTTGTGTACCATTTTGCAAATTAGCAAGGACCTCCAAAAAGTATTCTTTGTGTTACACATGACAATCTAATGTTACCTGTGCACAAGAAATGAATAAATAAATGAATAACTGCATTTTTGTACTTTTATAGCACGTGCAATATTGTACTTAGCACGATTATGTATAACTCTTCATTTCGTACTTAAACACATGCACTTCCTATTATAAAACACCAGACATGCCTAGTTGCAGTGGCTGATCTTATTTTCCTGTTGCAAGGATTTAAAAGTTGCCATGAGATTTGTTATTTTCCTAACGACCACTTGTAGCTATCATGTGTATAGATAATACATTTTTGATTGCTCTTCTTCTATACATTGTATTGTTTTTATTTTCCTTTTCTAATGGGTTTTAAACTCGGTTTTAAGCAAGACAAAGACCCTAGGCTGTACATATTGTTTTGCACAAAGATATTATGCGAAATCTGTTAAGACCGGATAAGGGTCATTTGCTCTTACCCATGAATTATTAAAGAACTATGAAGAGAAACTATTACTTTATCCTTGCCCAAACCGAGGTTATTTACGGACGGATTTCTTTTTGGGGGGGTGGGGGAGGGTAGTAGATAATAGAAACATATTTAATGAGTGAAGTGGAAACATTGTATTGTCACGAGTAAGCCAATGACTTTCGTGGCATCTATTAAATAACAATATATCTTCTTTTCATTATATATTTTACGGCAAACACTTTGATTTGCATTGATTGATCTCCATTCTGTGTCAATTCGATAAAAGGCTACATGGCTGCATCAATATAAGGAAGTTCCGAAGTTTTACACTAAGTTTAGAATATTGATGTTTTACAAATTTCTATTTTAAATATAACGTTTTAGATTTTGTACGTTGTCAAATTTGTGAATGAATGAAAAGCTTATTAGTTTCTCTAAAACATTTCTTGTAGTGATGTATAGATTATTATTGGTTGCGTTGTGGTAGTACAGAAACATGATATAACGGTCAACAAATATCAGAGCGTAAAATTATTAAATGGTAGATTTTAACTATTGTGACTTGCCCAGGATATTTTCATATAATTGGCAATATCATCGATTCGGTAACGAGCATGAGCGTTAGAGGAAACGTAAATAACAAAAATCATTCCTTTCTTCCTTTTATGGTATGATCAGCATCCAAATAAAATTTACAAGCATCTGAGGGACCCAGGATTGCCTAAAGCGCTCTGCTCAACCGATGACTGCCATCTTACCTCTGTCCGCGTGGGTTCGAGTCGCGGGCTTGGCCATTGTGAATAAATGAGAAACTGCCAGTAACTTCTCTTCGGTTATGGTTTTGCCAGGTTCTTCCTGCACCAGTTATACTGGGCGCCATGTATAACCTCTGTTGCTCTAAAAAATGGCGTCAACCCCAAAAGAAGAAGAAGAAGTACATGAATGTTATCTGGCTAAATATTTCAAATATTTTGGAATTATCGCTAACATTCTGCTATTTCTCCAGTTTTCTCTCCATATATATATATACTGTTGGTATATTAAATTGTCGTTCGCCCATGGCGCACTAATACGCATATATCAACGTTGTATCAATTATATTGATCAAAGATGAATTTCTACTGATTAATCATATTGGACGTAAGAGAACAATATTAATAATCCCCATTTATTAATGAATTCAACACGATACACATATTTTTGTCGAAATTATTTCTGTTTTTTATTCTCCCCCCCCGCCCCCCCACGCATAAGAAGCAAATGCGAAGAAATCTGTGAAGTGAGAGAGAAAACGAATTTTGGCTTGAGGAAACCCGTAACACAAATTACACCAAATAACCTTCAATAACCTGGGTTCTCGTATCTTCGCTAGCCAAGGATTCGATGTGATAACTCTATCTACATCTTAGCATATATCGAGCATATATTTCTGTGCTTTCGGGTCTGTGAATTTCATTGGATACGGCGGCAAGCCACCGCATCCAATAAAAATTAAGTTGTTGAAATTCAAGCATTGTTCCTACATGATCGAGACAAGGGGAGCACACAACTTGAATGGACTGATAAATGATCAATTTTCCACTGCCGGTCCGTGTTTGTACAAGTACATTTCACCCAATTACGCCATTAATGGCTTCCGTCTGGTACGTAGTCATACATTTGATGCAAAACTTAAAAAGTATCCTTTTGAAGTAAATTGCTTTCACCATATCCGGCAGATGTACAATGCACAGCTGTTACACGCTATTGGTTAGTTGACATTACATACTAAGGGAGGCAACTCATGAAATCCAATAGATGTCGCCAGGACAAGGCACTAAAATATCTGTCTGATCCGCTAAATTGTAGATAGCGTTATCATATCGAAACCTTGGCTAGCGAAGATGGGGTTCTCGATTTACATGGTATTTGTCTACACTGTTCCCAATAACAACGATACAAAGTTGCAATATCTTGTCAAGACCGTTGTAAATTTCCTGGTTTGGAGGTACACATATACAGTTATATATTAAATGATTGCCTTCTTTACTTTCTTTTCTTAGATGTACCACTCGTATAAATTTTTTATTAATAGGAAACTCTGCAAGCCTAGTTTCATTTTAATGAAAAGTGTATACATTTCGTCGTGCATCAGTAATAATGCGTAAATAATATACATATTCTATCTTGTGATGCAAAGAACGGATGGGGGGGGGGGTAGGGAGAGAATATGGTGGCTATTTGGATTGAGTGCCGGGCTCACGAACCAAAGGGTACTGGTGCGATGACTACCATCATACCAGCCTGAGTCAGCTACCGTGGTGTATCCTTGGACAAGGCACTTTACACCAAACGTCTCGGCACGAAACAACTTACGTATGCTGCTGTGTTGTAAAGCTCCATACCAAACGATACACGTGGTATTGTAACGAGTTGATATAAATACATCGGTTTGGTAGAACAAGATGAAACGTATCTGGTATTAATGAAGGAGAAGAAAGCGGTCTCGACCACTCACGCTGGGTCCAAAGGAAAGGCAGGTAACGGAATGCCTGGAACCGGGCTTGGCTGGAGGTGTTGACTTCATTTTGTTTTGTCTGAGCTAGCTTCTTAGCTCTTGGCTCTTCCATATTTATGTTACAAAGTAGTTGGTGCAATTTGACCGATAGCTGGGGCTTGATCGACTTATGCCAGAACATGTTCACTTGCTAATATGTCTCGTGGCCAGGCGTTCGGTGTCCCACGCAATTTAACCTTGGTCCCCAAACATCCAGTGTTTATGTGTTGCCCTGAGGAAAGTTAGGCTTACCCACTCTGTTTTCTTTTCGCGATGAGCTAGGCAGCAGAATTAGCAAGACGCTACTATACTGGACACATCAACAAATATACACGATCATTGTAAAGATTACCCACCTTATGAGGACAAATTTGCTCAAAATAAAAACAATGTCTCTTCAGTGGAAAGGAAATACATCTATGATAGCATGTGGTTAGATTCAACTGACCTATAACTATTATGTGCATTTATGTGCATTTAACAGTCAAGGAAAGTATGTTGTTCTTTACAGAAACTGAAAGTTCAACATACAGTAGCATCGACAAGTTCCATGCTGCTTGCACAAACTTCGGTTTTACGCTCAACACAAAGAAGACTGAAATAATGTATCAGCGAGCCCCAGAAAAATCGTATGCTGGGCCAAAAATCACAGTCAACTGGTACAAACTGAGCGCAGTGAACAGGTTGGCCTATCTTGTCGACACCTAGTACGTAGTAATCGATGACGAAGTTAATGTCAGGATTGCAAGGCCAGCGCAGCATTTGGCAGACTACTCGCCAAGGTCTGGACCAGAAGAGGCATTAGTCTACAGACAAAACGTTGAAGGTGTACAGAGCGACAGTACTCCCTGTGCTATTATACGTCTGCGAAACCTGAACATTGTACCAGCGCCATACCAAGAAGTTGAACCACTTCCACACTACCTGCCTCAGAAGCTTCCTAAACATCAAGTGGCAAGACCGGATACCGGATACTGAGGTCTTTGCCCAAGCAGGCCTTCCCAGTATCTGCACCATATTGATGCAATCACAGGTGCGATAGGCAGGCAGTGTAGCTCGCATGCCAGACCACCGGCTTCCAGACAAACTCTTTAATGTCCAGCTTGAACAAGGTAAACGGAACAAAGGAGGCCAGAGAAAACAATACAAGGACACCCTGCAGACATTATTGAAGAACTTTGGCATTAGCTATAACACATGGGAGCGGAAGGTATCTACATTAAGTTACAATTATCAGTTGACACCTACATACCAAACAAAAAGGGAGGCACATATCCCTCGACCTAGCATTATGTGTTAAGTAACGTTGTAATGAGCTTAGAGCTTTGCAAGAATAAGCGCTGTACTAAGTTCTCATTATTATCATTTTTATTATCATCATTGTTGTTGTTGTTATCAGTATCATTGTTACATGCAGTTTACACAGCTGTGAAGCAATTGAAACGGTAGGTGATTTTGTGTTGTCCTAGTTTCTGATATGGATTTGAGATTGTTCATTCTATTGTCCAATATTATCTGTCACTACATAATGATGTTTGTACTCACGAATCTTAATATTTAATTTATATTGTACCTAAACACTATTCTCAATAAAAAATATTCTTGGCATTTAATTGCAAGTTAGACACTTTATATACATGTGATGTGTTTTTGAAAAATGGACACATACAAGTTGTTCCATGCGGTAATAATAATTCATTGGCAATATTAATGAACAGCTACCACCCTTACTCCCAACCCAGTCTGATACATTGTTTAATAAAATAATACAATCAGGCTACTTCTATTGCACGCTTCAGCGTCATTCAGTTGTGTTTCCCCGTAATGATGCAGTTACCTTTATATTCTTAACTTATGAGTCGAATTTAGTGTCTTTTAGTAATATTGCTTTATTCTTCAAGTACAACAGAAAATACAAATATAACAAAAAATCAGGCGAACAATTTCTATCGTGACTCAGCAATGACATAAATATGCATAGAAATATGTACAATAATGCGAAGATAGAAACATTCAATTGTAAAGTATACTTTTGTTGAGAGGTAGATGTCATAATACAATGAATTATTCAAAAGAAGAAAACATTGAATTCTTACCAAAGAAATTGTAATTTAGAAAAGTGAAATACAACATTTGCAACTGTGGTTATGGCGTTGAGATTTGTATTCTTATGACCATTAGAAATAAAATGTAGAGAGGTATGTTCCTTGCACAGCAGGGAAAGCGTTTCGCAACATTAATAGCAGTACTATTACCGATGGCGCTCTTAGCAGTTGTGGTAATAGTAGTAGTAGTAGTAGTAGTAGTTATTTTAATGGTAAGTCTGATGAGATGGCGGACGTAATAATCGTGAATGTTCATAAACTCGTTATTTTCTAACAGGATGGTATACTTTAGGTAGTATTTGTAATGCATTGTATTCCGACATTTTGTTAGACTTTGATTTGCATCTTGCCAAAAACAAAATATGAAAGTTATACATATTGCTTGTCTTAGTTATTCAAGGCCAAAGCATTTTAAAGAGTTCAGAAAAATGGTGACTGTGCCAAGCGCATTTATTACGTATCAAGCTCTTACTTAAATGCCAGGCACCGCTCCTGTGGGCTAGTAGTTCGAGTATCCGCCTCGGATGCGGGTGATCGCGGGTTAGAACCCCAACCGAGTCATACCAAAGACTTATAAAAAATGGTACTAACAGCGTCATTGACATCGTTGCGATATGGCTGAAAACTGTTAAAGATATGTTAAAAATCCAACACACACACACACACACACACACACACACACACACACCTCTAATTCATATATTTACCTTGCTATTGTAAGATCTCTAAATTAAGGAAAATACATTCTCGCTATTCATACAAGTTATGAATGGTTTGAACAAAGACACTAGTGATTTCTTCTTTTGAATGTTAGCAATTAAAATATCTAAGGAAGTATAACATGTATTAAAATTATTTGTGTACCCAAAATCCACATTTAATATATAGTGCATTTGAGTTATTTTCTCATTTAATGTATTTTAAAAAAACACTAGTAGGACTAAGCGATATTACAGACACAATAGTGCAAAGTGTCTGTAATTTTATGAACTTTAAAGATCGTGAAAATCATGAAATGTAAATGTATCAACTTATCGGCTGAAATAATTCGCAAGATTCAATTAGATAATTGATAAATAAATCAGAGAAAATGAATTTTTGACGGTGCCCGCTTTAATTGAAACTTGTAGGTCACGAACTGTTACGGAAACCCCACGTGACCACAAAAACGGACACGTCATCGTCGTCCAGTGGGCGACTTATGAGTCACGTGGTTCTAATTTAAATATCTACTATAAATAAAAATGGCGGACGCACTAGAGAGTTAAAAACGTAAAGGTAGCCCGGGCTTGCCGCTTTCCGAGAAGAAACGTCGAAAAGCTGTCAAAGAAACCGAACGGGACCTATCAAGGATTCGTCTTGGGGACGAGTCTGTCCGATAGAGAGCATTAATGGAGGAGTTAGGACTGGCATCAGACAATGAATTGGCGAAGTTATTGTTGGACAGGTAGGCCAATGTCTATGTATAAAGTGTTCTCCAATATTATATCTTGTTCCTGTGTTTGAAAGCACAATGTTTTATTATTACTATCTTTGCACAAGGACTTGATTTGCTTTGTAAGATTCCCAAAATAAATATGATCGGCTGATCGATATTTCACTCGGTGATTGCATTGTATGTATTATATCTGTTGGGGTGGAATTTATTTATTTTGTTTATAAGAGCGTGCTCATAAAGGTCATTTGTATACATGTCTATTACCTTCATAGTATATGTATGACAGGTACATTGTAAGCAATGATACGAGCCCCAGTGCGTGAGACAGGTTCTTTAAATTCCGTTAGGGAACTTAGATATATGTACAAGCGTTATCAATATGTATTATTTTTATACCCTCTCTCTCCCTCACACACACACACACACACACACATACACACCTTTCGTTAATGTGACAAGCACATTACTTGCATAAAAGCTTAATAACCTTATCATGTGAACGTGTAGAACAAATGATACATGTTTAATGTTGAACTGTTCATAGGGTTTTCTATATCTGAATGTAGAACTGATCCAGTACAATTTTTGATCTCATGCTTACAATAGGCTGGATGCTAAGATTTTATTGTACATCTTTCAACTACTAGTAAATTTATTATAAAGCATTGTATTGACTACAGTTACAAAATGATTTCTAGTCATGATAAAAAAGGATGTTGTAGTGCTGCCAGAATATATTGCTGGCAGGTTGTTACGTTAACAGTTCAAGTTTTGAGCTGCAGTGCTGATAAAGGACATTATTGAAACTGTGCCAGCTAGTTGATTTCCCACTTCATACTTTTCTTAGTTTGCGTTAGAATAACAAAACCTTACGTTTCACATTCTCAGAAGTGGGGTAGGGTATCTTAAATGTGCCACCTGATGCATGGAAAAAAGGCATAATTTGAACTGTCATTGTTTTGGTAAAGCAAAAAGTTCCAGTATACTGTGCTGGCTAACCCAATAATCACAGCTGTTTCCCCCCCCCCCCTCTCAATACTTAGAGGACCAGTGATTGCATACTTTGAAATTGTGTCTACATACCCCATATGCTTTCTTTATGTCCCACATGCAGTTCGTGCTAACACCCTCTTCCCATCCATCCACTTAGCTCATGATGAATGCACATAGGATATATTTAGTTTGAAAACAAAATACTGAGATAACAGAGTTGAAGCTTTTTGGACACCTGGAATTTAATTTGAACTTTATTCATTAGGACTGGTGATAGAACTTATTTGGGATTTAATTCACAATACTGTAAATTCTTTTTAAATTTTCATTTTTTTATTCTATGGAATTAAATGATTTGTTGATTTTTACAAAACTTGATGGTTTTCACTCTTTGTCGTTATAAAACGTTTGGAATTGGAAAGCTGTTTCTGTTTTGATGATTGTTCTTCATGCACTTTCAACTTTATTTTATCTACCTTCTTTTCAAGGTTGCCAAACAAAAGGAAAATATGGCTTTATTCCAATGGTCCAAAGATATCATGAACCAGTTTAGGTTTTTGTGCAAGACTGCTAGCAGCGATGAACAATTCTTGGTGAGATTTCTGTCCTTGTATTTGAAACAGATATATGTAAACGTTTGCTACTGTATGATATTTTTGTATGAAATCAAAGTTACAGTGCATAATCCTTACCTTCTGATTTCTTTTAATGTATATTTTAACCATCTATATACATCACCAAATCTTCTAGGTATGTAGTCCATTAAAAGTAATTAATTTGAAATGTCAGAATAATGTGGAATATTGATCTGAGCAAAACGAAAAATCTGCTACATTAACCATTAGACAAATCTACAGTGTATCTTTTGCTTGATATAAATCAAGTTGTCTTATAATCTATCAATATGTGGTCACCATGGCAGAAGAGACCAGCTTTAGGTGCTATAAGAATTGATTGTGGCATTCTTTCAGAGTATATGGAGGAGGGTCCTGCATCACATCACCAATACACATGAGTGGATCCTCTCACATGGCCAAGGCATTAAAAAATACCTACATGAACCTTTGTTGGAGAATGAAGAGCAGACAAAACCTTGGCTTGATCCCAAGAAGGATGCCAAAGCACTTAAAACCTTGGCACAGGTACTCCTCGACCACAGTTTCCTAAACAGAGTGGAGTATTACTTAAATTTCAGGTATGCCATTTCAGGATTGCAACAATTGCATCATATTTAAAAGAAAAATGTTAAGACTGCTTTAAATGTTTTTATTCTAAACTTAAGAATAATTGACTGTATATATTTACCATTTTAAGATCTGAATAAGCTATTATTCATAAGATGTGTGCACAAGATACATGTACACTGATTCTCCTTCTCAAGCCTTTGGTAAGTTCAGGTATAATACATGCACATCAGGTATAAACAATTTCATGGCACTCTATCAATAAAAACTTCAGTAAATATTTTATGTATGCAAACAGTAATGATTATTTAATAACTATTAATCTGTTAGCAGATTACAAATGACACATGTTACAAGATACATGGTTTTGATAATTGTAGAAGCACTGCTGAGTTTGAAGCTTTTCATCAGCACATCCTGATGTACTGTGCCAAGAGATTTTCATACATCCCTCCTGTGTGCAAGATTAGGAATGAACTAGCTACTTTGGATCACAATATCCATAGTGGCAGAGGTGTAATGAGAAACAAAGAAGAGGAGATAGTGTAAGTTTGTTTCACTACAGTAAATTAGAAATAATTTTATATATTGATTGTACATTATGATCCCCATTTGGACATCAAGCCAATGGAATAGTATTCACATGTTACTGTACAAGTCATGAAAACTTTGTAGTTGATACAAGTCATTTTGCAGCAAGCGGCACACATTTTACTATATTTGTGGTAAGGAATCTTAATATTTTCATGCATTCAAATCTTGTAATTAGTATTGTTATTATTCTAATGGATATTTATTTTGATTTGAGCAATTCAAGTCTAATAACTAGATCCAATGATACGTATAGCACTTTCCCAGGGGACTGACACACTTTATTAAAGATATATCGGGTTCAGGGAATTTCCTCAGGAGGTTTGGGGAAGATGCTGTCATCATGATGATTACTAGCTAATACTTGTTCATGAAAATATGTTGCCATCTGAAGGAATGGGCAAAAATGCATCATGTCTCACATAATACTTTGTAGATAGAACAAATAAGAACAAAAACAACCTCTCAACAATTCTTTCTTGGGAACTGGTCATGAGGCTCTAATATTGGGTGAAAAGTTAATATGAGTTAGCATGGGGATGCTTGTCACACAAGTTAAGAAAATAAAATTTTCCTTAAAACAGGTATCATCGATGTTACAATAAAAAAAGCAGCAGATGGTCCGTCTACCCTTGTAAGGAAAAGAAAACATATCCCCACATCAGGGAGCTTATACAGAAAGCCCTCATCTGTCGACTTGAGGGCAAGCAGGGTATGAGGAGGAGAAGAGAACTAAAGGAAGATGATCCCAGGAGAATTTGTAAAAACCTGGTGCCTCAAGAACCACCATCAACTTGTTTTGGTGAAGGAGAAGTCTCTCGATTTTAGTTATGTAAAATATGAAACAGTGGCTGATATATGGAGGTGTCTGCTAGGGCAGGTTACACATTATATAATATTCTGTAAATATCAGCAGTTGAAAACAATGTATAATGCTGAATCTGCAGTTGCTGAAAACTTTTTGTATTGATCATTTATGACCTCCTTACCCACATTGTTTATGGGCATAAATATACTGGTGTTTTAAAAAAATCTGAATGAAAGCATATTGTTTGATGCAATATTATGTGCAGTTACAAGAAAACAAAGAATGAAGTCGACTGTATTCATTTATATACAAATTTGTACATGCAAGAAAGCGTTTAAGTTCATGCAAGGCTAGAGGGGATGAAGCCAGTGTATTGTCCATCCAAAAATTTGTCACGTATCTGCCAAAACAGCAAGAGGGAATTACACATCTCTGCCTAGACCCCAGACTTCCATGTTGCTGTAGTAGGAACTGCCTATAGGCAGCATGTCTGTTGGTGCTCTTCAAGTCAACTTCATCACTGAGGACAAGAACTTTCCATCTGTAATATCCTGGCCAAAGCAAGAACAGCATCATCAAGGATTAGAACTTGAAAATCCTGAAAAATTATTCCAATTTGTAATATGCTATTTCTAAAATGTAAACAAAATATATTTTAAAAAATGATAGGAACATGCACTTATTCAAATGTTATTCATCTGCCATCAGCAAATTCCACTGTAAAATACACATGGATCAAAACTGCACATGGTTTTTATTTTGACATAAGCACAGAGAGTTCCATCACAACTAGAACTGATATTAAGTGTAGTTTTATGTCAAAATGGACCGCTGAAAGTTTTTGGGGAGCATTTTTAGAAGTCAGACTCCTGCATTGGGATCAAATAGGTATGGCTGATTGCAGATGAAGATAATATCTACATAAGAATTTTATCCTTGTATCATCATCGACTTAGATTTGTTTTGCATAGTGAGGTACCCACATTGAAACTAGGTAATGAAAAGAATCTACTTGATGAGTATCAATTATAAAAAAGTCCTTATCATTTGCATATGTATGCATGTCTGTTTTTGGACGGCTTACAATTTTAAAATTCATTCACAGTGGTTGCAAAGAAATAATCTAAGCACACATGTCTCATTTGGTAAGAAGTCTCGCTAAAAGTCTTGAAACTTGTTACATTAAATAAATTCTTAAGCATATTAAGAATAATGCATTAAGAGACAGTATGCATTCTAAACAAAAGTTGATATATTCATCACCAGCAAAGTGATATGCAGAGCTGTCTCTCACAACGCCTGTTCCAGGTTTGTGGGCATCTCTCTACATTTTCCACACACCATTCTGGTAATCCTATGTTGGGAGTTTGGTGATAACCACCACACTGCCTTGAACCTGGCTCCAATACATTAAAGACAAGGCTGGGGTGGAGTTGCAACATCTGTATGAACAGTTTCCTGAGCCAGTCCAGCTCCACACTTAGATCTCCTGGAATTTGTTTAAAAGATTAAGCATACTGAATCCCTTTATGTATGTGGTACAAACAGCTTGAAAGCTTAAATCATGATACCATGGAAATTTCAACATTTACAACATTCATGTATTTACATCAATTATCAGTCTTTCAATTCCACCTTGGAAATGGAAGTCATTGCAAATGTTGTAAGAGTAACTACCAAAGTTTTAATTCTGTGTGTAAATGGATGCAGTATTTTGATTTTATCAGTTCAAAGTGCAAGTTACACATTCATAGGCAGTTGCTACACATATCCTTTATACAAAAAGATGTTTTCTGTAATGTAGCCCACATATCTGTAAAGTTATTCATATTTGATATACATTTTGTACATAAAAATTGTAAGCTTTAGCAATAACATGCTCAAGGAATACATAAAAGTTATTGAAAGAATTCAAGAAGTTTCAAAATTGCCATTGCATAAAGTACAATTTTTATTGCAGAAATCATTTGCAGTAATCACCAGTTCAGAGGTAGAAAAACCGAATGCCAAGCAGACTGGGCAATTAAAATTCTTACCCAAAATGTTGATCAAATATGAAAAAAAATTCTGTTTCTTGCAAGCCTTCATGTCAGTTCAAATTCTGGACAAAAAAATCATTTTAGGATTATTAAGTCCTTATGTTTATCATGATAGTTCATATATAGTATTATCTTAACATATTTTGGGGCTTCAGAAATACACCTTAAGGCATGCATTATATTTAAAACAGAAGAATAAAAGTGTAGTATTTATTTTACAAGACTTAAATGGATATATGAACTTTGTACAGGTCTAATTTAAAAAAAGATATTTAAAAAAATGCAATCTTGTCGGGTCTAATCGCTGAACTCCAAAGTAAGATTGCATAGACTTTTTGTTACCATTTTGTATTTTGTTTAAAAATAAAATAATAAATTTATTACTTAAATTGGAAAAAGAGCAAGTCAACCTTAACAGTATTAAATATTTGTATGCCACTAGTGTAGATTACTTCTACCTATATATGAAATGATTTTAGCTAGTTTATGTTTTTATTGCCACAGGAATTTAAAATTGTACCACAAGCATTATTTACATCACTCTATACATTTTGCTACATATGGTTGCTTGAACTCCTAAACCAATGGCCCTATATCATTAAGTACAGTGACTGACAAAGACAAATTATATAATAATAATGACTTTATTTAAAAGAGGGTAACACAATTAGCTGAAGAACTAATCTACCTTGAGGCCGTCATACAAAAGAATTTATCTATTTTAACTGCATATCTGAAGCTACTGTATATATTGAGTTCAGAAGAAGGAAATAGAATTGTCATTTCTAATGTCAACTGGAATACTATTCCAGAGCAAAGTTCTAGAGTGTTGGAAACGTTTTTTGAATAATTACTTATTGGGTTTGGGAATTTTATACTGTTTGGTAGACATGGAGCGCAGGTGGAGAGTATTACCAGGTAGCCTATACTGGAATAGTGATTGTAAATATTCAAGAGCACTATTATTGGACATCCTGTACATTAATTTGGCTTTTTTCAGCTGGATTCAGTCTTTAATAGGTAATATTTTTAACTTACCAGCTAAATTTTCCTTGCTTTCTTTCTGGATTGATATTAGCCTGAATGCTGTTTGAAGATGTGCCAGCTTTGCTATGTTTTTATCATTTGAATTACATGTACCCCACACTGTATTACAGTAGTCTAAATAGGGTTGTATGTAACTGTTGTAAAATAGTTTTCTGCACCTTTTAGGGAGAAATGTCTTATCCTACTGAGAAGCCATAAACTTAAATTAACTTGTTTACTGACATGTTTGATATGTTCAGTCCATGATAGGTTATTATCCACCAAAATACCAAGTAGTCTATCATGACAGACCATTTGAAATTTTTATCCTTCCATGTCAGACATTGTTCATCACTACCAAGATTTGTTCTTTTTTGCCGTGTTGAGATAAGTAATAATTTAGTTTTACCAGTATTTACCACCATGCCATTGCCTGTACACCAGTTGTCGGGTTTGTTTAGGGCATCCTGTAAAGACATTTCTAGTTCGTGCATTGGATGTTTGACAGTGTTGTGTCGTCTGCATAGAGATATGTAGATGAAATTGATTCCCTTAGTAAAAAGTGGTAGGCCATTAATAAATAATATCAGTAGTAATGGACCTAGAATTGAACCTTGTGATACTCCATATCTAATTATTACAGGTTCAGACAGAACATTATTAATATAAAATGTTGTGTTCTCTCACTTAAGTATTAAGTAAACCATCTAAATGTGCTTTCATCATATTGGTAAACTTTCAGTTTCTTCAAAAAGATTTCATGATCCATCATGTCAAAATCTTTCCTGAAATCTACAAATACAGATCCTATTCGACCTTGATCAAGTGCTTGAAGCTATTTATCAGTTAGGGAGATCAATGCAGTCTCGCATGAATGTATCTGTCTAAAACCTGATTGATTAGGGTGTAACAGCAAGTATTTCATTAAATATGACATGAATGAGTCATGGACATGTTTTTCCATCACTTTTGACAAGGTTTGGTAGTATTGAAATTGGCTGGTAGTGAGCATCATTCTTAGAACTAGATTATTGCATAGGCATTACTTTTGCAGTGTTCCATATTTTGCGGACAGATGAGGCTGCAATACATACATTGATTATGAATGTTATGCTATCTGAAATAGCTGAGCAAAATTTTTAATGAGTGGTGGACCAATCTGATCAAGTCCTGTAGCTTTCTTGGTATCATGTTTACTGAGATATTTTTTAACAAAGTTCTTTTGATACTGGTGGGATTGAGAAATATACCTTCTTAGGGGTTTTGCTGCTGCAGAACTTTATCAGTTCATTAAAGTTGTTTTCTATCACTGGTTCTTTTAACTTAGTGGTAATGTTGGTGAAACAAATCATTGAAAATATTTGCAATGCAGTGTCATCAGTGACTTTAGTGTCATTTACCAGAAGTGAGTGAATTTTATTTGTCTGATCTTTGTGTGTTACCCCAATGAGTTCATTGAAGACTTTCAAAATGGAGTTTGTGTTGCTCTTTTTGTTTTCAAGCATTGATAATAATTTCTTTAGCCTTTTTAATCATACTTGTTTTTTTATTTGCCCATACATTATATTATGCATGGTTTCCCATAGCCTTCAATTGGTCTTATGTCTTCATAGTATCTAGGATTTCAGTAGTAAATCAATTAGGTTGGAATTCATACTTTACTCGATGTACTTTCAGTGGTACATTCTTAGAGACTACATCCATAAATAAGTCAGTCTACACCCTCAGAGCTTCATCTATGTCATCAAAATTTTGGATTATATTCCATGGAACTTTATATACAATTGCTACAATTTTGGAACGATCTGTAAGTGATAGTTTTGTGTGTATTTTTCCTGTTTCTCTTACATTTAACCTTTCCTGTCAAAAAAGTAGGATAGTGGTCACTAAGACCAACATTTGGTATATTAACGTAAGCCACATTGTCTGGTTGGTTGGTATAAATGTGATTAACAAGAGTGCTTGATATTTCTGTTACCCTTGTGGGCTCATGTATCAGCTGGACTATGCCTAATGATTCAATAAATTCTATCCAGTTACTCCTTATTTGAGTATTGAATAGGTCCTTATTTACACTGCCGAGAATATATGTTTCTTTCTCCTGTGCAAGAACATTTTCTATTTGTTTCATAAAGTTATTATTCCAAATTGCTTTGGAGGAAGGTGGGCTATAAATGAAACCAACTAGGAATGGTCTTGCATTATTTGTAGAAATTTCCACCCAAATACCCTTAATTTTATGTGACTCCAAGTTAGGTCGCCTTCCTGCATTTACATCTTCCCTAATGTATACAAGACGTCCCCCTGCTGCCCCTCTGTGATGGTTTATTGTAGCCTTGACAGTGAAATAGATTATCATTGTGGTTAGCATTTAATTTGGTTTCACTTAGTCCTAAAACATGTATATTATTTTCCTTTCAAGACAACATTAACTTAATCTGGTCTGTTTTCCCCACTATACCTTGTATATTTAAGTGACCTATGTTAAAACCTTTTGTATTTAGTTTCATATCAATTATATGTATGCCATTATGCAATGGGGTACTCACAGAGATTGTCTCCATACTACTTTTATCATTTTGGTATTAAATAGGTGGCCATAAAAGTGAGGTGGCCTCTATTTTCTACAGTATCTGTGCATGGTCTTCCTTTATCAAATGATATTGGGGTGGGGTGGTGAGTAGCAACAAGCAGTTTAAACATACATTGTTTGGTAAAATAAATAATCCTACAAGTATATATTTTCTAAGTTGTGCAAAACACTACTGACTTGTAGATATTAGAGCCTTTGCCAAGTACCAAACATTTTTCAATATGTATGAATACTTGTTTTGCAAGATATAAATAAACAATTACCCTCAGTCTTGTCTGCCTTGTTGGAACTAGGTGTAGAGCTTGGTAAGCTCTGTTTTCAGGCTGCACAGCATGTCTTCCTCCTCTGGTTCTTGCTTCATGCCTCGTCCTTCCTCTCCCTCTCCCTGTTAAAGGTTGCTCTGGATTTGAGCTTGAAAGTGAACCGATTTCAGTCTGAGTAATAACAAAGTTTCTACATTTGAGTTTATCATTCGTGTGTATCTTCCCAATTTCATATAATTGCTACTGTGATCCAGTTGTCTCTCAAATGAATTTTAATATGTAAATGTATTTCATAATTTGACAATTAATGTATTCATGATTACTTGTCAAACTTATAAGAATATTGTGCTAATTGAGAATCAGAAATTAATACATGCGAGGTTGTGATTTGATGGAAGTTTCTGGGCTGGATCAGGTCAAGTATTGGGTGGGGGTTGGGGTCCAAAATTTAAAAAGGGTCCCTAATTTCCTCGAATGGGCACCAAAGCAAAGTCTGTCTATTTACTCAGTGTGCACGATACCCAATAAACATGCGCAAGAATAAAACGTTGGTCAAACTTCAAGTGACTGTACGTTTGTGTGTATACTATTTTATGATCTGACCCTGCGTTTTGGACCTGGATTCCATATTCTAGTCGCAGAGTTTAATAAAACTGTTATTTAAAAGCTTGTGTATGTAAAGTATCAACTTGGAGAAGCAGAACACACATTCTTTTTCGCTTTGTTTGAAACGCCAAGAAGATGAGTGTTAGAGGTCCACTGGTGACGATCTGGTTAGAATTTATAAATTGATTAATGAAATTACTAAGTTTTGAGCATTTTTAAATATCTTAGATGTTTTTCGTTTATAAAATTGAGTGGTGGGGAAATCCAGTACCTGTGGGTTTTTTTACAGTACTGTAAAAAGCACGTCGATTTAAATAATTCTGTACCACAATAACTTTTAAATATAACTATAAAAGTAGTTCTACATAAATTTCAATGTTTCCTCTCAAAATTAAAATTAGAAAGGAAAAGGATAAGGAGAAAAGAACGCTATCAGAAGAAGATCGTACTTACCATTGTTGACATTTTGCGCGGGGTCATAGCGTGGTTGTGTTTAACGTCATTAACTTCAGTGTTGACATTATGGCATATAATTATGCAAATTTCGACCACCGGAATTATGTATGTTATTCGTTCGGAATCTGCTGATCACTGCCGAGTGGGATTTCAATATGGAGACGATAAATTTGTTACTCTAGGTACGAAAATTTCAGAGAGCTCGCATTTCATAATGAAAACCTCTACGTACTTGATATTATCACAGAATTGCCTTTTAAATAGTATTTAATCAGTTGATATACATAAATGTCCCAACATTTTTGCAAGAAAATTCACCCTCAGCTGCACTATTGTGCCTTTAACATTTTATCAAGTTGTGTGGAAACAAAACAGGTCGCGAACTGTTCAAGTACCCACACAAGTACCCACACAATATTTGACTAGGCAGAAAAATAAAATCAAATAACAACACTTCCATCCAATTTACATATTTAACACCCACTGAAATAAGTTACAAGGCTTAACTATAAAACACTCGCTAGTAATTGAACTCAATTAAAGACATAATGAACAATAACGGGCAAAGAATTTAAGTATTATATTAATCATGCAGAACAGCCTCACTGATAAAAAGGGTTCACGTTAGTTATTGCACGATGTCGATTCTGCATAAATTTTTTTACCTGTTCATTTAATTTCTACATGCAGACAAAGGATCTTTAAAGGCAAACAGCATGATTGCAACACATATTTTGAGGAAATGTAATCTTGATTCGAGTTTTTTTGCTGGAGGAATTTAAATCATTTCCTTTGTTATAAAGAGCGAAATGTCAGTACAGGACGAATTTATTGCGTGGCCTGTGTTGTCGTACGTGGATCAATTAATAATTACTATTTCATAATGGTGTGTCGGGAGTAGTCTAACTTGCAATCGTTGAATATAAGGATACAAACTGGATTATGTCGAAACCTGAATTAATAAAATACGGTACTTTTCAGAAATAGAGCCCTCTAGCGGGTATCTGGATAGGCAATACATACGGTAGTAAAAAGGCGCCAGATTTCGAATTTTGAACATAGAACATCTTTCAAAATGAAGTAGAATAAAACTAACATTATAAATGTGATCACATTAATGAATAGAAATGAGAAATGTGTAGGCACATGTTATTTAATAATGAAAAGGGAGATACATTCAAGTGACTGTTTATTTTCAATTAAAACTAATTGCAAGTGAACACAGGTTGCAATAAGCATGTACTAAAGATCATAAATATTGGACCAAATGATGAATATTAAACATTTCACACATGACGTGCAAATGTATAGACTGCACTTGTTATGCATAAATTTCACATTTCAAAAACAGTTACACTCTAACCATTACATGCATATTTGAAAATCATTTGCACATGAAACAAATGTACACATATTTTAACATGAATGGAGTTTAAAGAGTAAATAGAGAATATGCTTTATTGTGGAGCATTATTGCACATGCTGAAAATGCGCAAGAAAATACGGGACATTTGAAAATAAATAAATGCTGATTAATATTTGCATTTGATGGTATTAAATAGAATAATACATAATGAGCACCTGCTGAATTCGCGTAAAAATATGCCATAACGGTCACGTTTTGTCAAATTTAAGTTTTAGAAGCAATGTTTGCGACAAAATACTGTCCAAAAGATTTTATGACGCACAAGGAACTGGTGTTTTCTTTTATTGAATTTCAAATAGTTTATTTCCTATTCTAAATAGAGACTAATGTATCTTAATGTCAAGTCAATAGTCAAGTTTAGATTTTACTAATGACCTGTGCAACAGTATCAAGACCTTCCTATCCGTGGTTTAATATGTGGAAGTAAGGTCAGTTTATTGTCGAAAATAGCCCCTTCAAAACTTATCTTCCGAACAACAGAAATAAAACAACTTTCGATACAAAGCTTTGGGTCATCATTAATACGATGTATTCGGTAGCAGAGTATGCAAACAGTTGCTTATTTCGAAAATACAAACCCGTTAACCTATGCCCATTTCTGAATTCTTTTTAAGCTTATCTGTAGTTGACCTTCAAAAGGATCCATGCTGTTTGATGTATAACATATCAAAAGTGATCAACGTATAGCGAACAAACAGTTTCTGGATTAAAGAATTTCACCACGCTGTAAACGTGATGTTCCATTTAGTGTCATAAACTCTTTTTCAAGCAGACAAAGACGACATGTATTGTAGCAGTTTGTTGGATTCGTGATGCCAGAGTTGACTATTATTTATCCTTTCAATAGTTTTGCAAATATAGATTGTTCATGCTATGTGACATAAGATAAAAAGGTCGGTTTGTTCCTTTCCATAATCGGGCACTCTTACCACCGTTGCTTTTCACCAAGAATTCTTGAAGTGGCTAGATTCCTAACTTTTGTTCCAAATTTTTAGTAGTGTTTTGAGAGCTGTGTAGGCGAAGTATTTCAAATGTGGATATAACATGGTTCCTGCTTATGCAGCATGAGTTTGACAAGCAGGGTATTGTAATTCTCTGAATAACAAGCTTATT